>JAXGGA010008500.1:0-56528 GCA_038373865.1 Uloborus plumipes
AAAAAAAAAAAAAAAAAAAAAAAACAATCATTTTTCTATTTTTAAAAAATTATGATTCTTTTACACCCTGCTGACCTTAACATAAAAGGAATATTTACCAAATGAGGTGGAGCAAAATAAAAATCTGGTTGATAAACTGGATATTGATTTTTGAAAAAATAGAGACAAATATTTTTGTGCATAAAAAGTGCACAAATTTTAGAGTTACTTTATTTTGTGCATAAAATGTGCAAAACTTTTAACAAACTAGAGTGTGCACTTTTTTTGTGTGCATAAAAAGTGCTCAAAATGTGCACAAAAAGTGGACACTTCTTGGGGTATTCAAAAGTTATTCACTTTTTGTCCAGAAAATGTGCACAAAAAGTGGACACTTTTTGAACTACTTAAAAGTTATTCACTTTTTGTGCACAAATTGTGCACAATATCGACTTTTTTGCACAAAAAGTGCAAACATTTTCTAGCTGGGATATGTTGATTACAAAGGTCTTGGTCTTCCATTTCGAAAAAATTCCAGATCAGAGACCTGAATCCCCACCCTTTCCCTTAATATCATTAAAGATCAACTAAAGTTGACTGTTTTGAGCTTCAAAATCTAAAAACTGCTGGAGAAGAGCCCCTCAGGGGAGGGGCGATCGCCCCCCATCGGCCCTCCCTTGTGTCCGCTCTTGTTAGTCACTTTCACCCGGGGTGTAAAAAAAATCAATGATTTTTTTTAAATAAAAAAAATCGGGGTTTTTTTTATTTAAATCAGATTTTTTTTATTTAAATCGGATTTTTTTAATTTTTTTTTTAAATTAGAAACTTCAGTTATTAATTAATTTTTATTTTTGAACAACTTACCTTTAAGTTTTTAAAAATACAAAAACACCTTTGAAGTAAAGCTTCACCAGTAAGAAACCCAGAAAAAAGTGTTAGGAGCTAATCTGAAAATAATCCTGTCTACTAGCTAGGATAAAAATCAAACGGGGCTGGAAGCTCAACCCAACCCTAACTTCATTCAGCCCCCTCTCTCTTTATTTTTCTTTTGTTTTGTAAAGCTGGAATATGTTCCATTTCAGCCACTAATAAAGACTGCCCCCCCCCCCCCAGTTGCTAATGCAAGGCATAGAAAATTCATCTTCTGTTTGGTTGTTTTTGTTTTTTCTTTTCACTGAAAGTATATCACACACATTCTATCATGTCCCTCCCCCCCTCAATTCACTCTTTGCAACACCTGCCCTGCACCTGTATGTATTTCCTTTATTTCACATATTAGACAACAAATAGCACTATTTGTGCATACATATTATTTGGACTGCAACCTTGCAGCATCTGTGGAGGGGGGATGAGTAGGATTACATTTCCATTTATTAGATGGAAATCAAAGCTCTAAAAGAAAATGGTAAAAATAATGAAATTGGGATTGTCCAAGAGAATTTTTTAAGGATTAAAATAAAAAGTGATTTAAATCAATGATTTTTTTAAAAAAATCAATTGAGTTAAATCGCGATTTAAATCACTGATTTAAATCAATTGATTCAAATCATTGACACCCTGCTTTCACCCTCAACTAAAATTACCAACACGTCTCTAACAAGATAGTCTCTTGATGCATTTGTCACCTTATTCCATTTATACTTTCGGCGATCTACTCCGATTAATTTTGAGTTATGAAAATGAAATCATCAGAAATTACGCAAAACGAGAATCGATATAAATATCATTATCGGAAAACACTTCGATAAATACGAGAGTAAATCAAATCTAATATTTTAAGTGCGTAAATAACATAACTATTTCAACATAGCGTTTCGAGGCAATAAACTATACAAAATCACACCAAGATAAAAAAAAAAAAGAGAGAGAGGGAGATAACACATATGAAATACATAAGATGTTGCGAACTATACTTCCATCACATGAGTGCATCGCTGTTACTACCAGCTGTCGCGGTGCGTTAGCAGTCAAGTGAAATGTGTCATAATGATTGCTAACAGATGCAGAAGATGTTCAGAAAAAGGGAGAAGGTTCCCGCTTTAAGAAAGACGAAAGAATGATGGCTTCATTTTAATTAGCTCTCCATCATTCTTTATTTGAAAGGCGGATTGACATTTTATGGCTTCGAGTTATGGAACAAATCAGAATCACAAAATGAAATGCATTAAAAAATAAATAACATATTTTTCAAAAAAAAAAAAAGCAAGGAGAACATTTCAAGAGAAGAATGAAAATAAATGTCTCTCATTACTGAGGATCCCCGTTTATCTGGACTAAATGGAACCAATGGACATTCGGACAGGGAAGGATACAAGGGAGGGGGATTGCCACTCTCCATCGACTTTCCGCCTGTAATTTTTCGATATTGAAGTTCAAAAAAAAAAAAAAAGTAATTTTGGACGAGTTTTGATGATGTTGGGTTAATGATTTTTGTATCGCTCGCCCTGAAATGTTTCGGAACTGAAGTCCGAAACCTTTGTGATCAATGTTTATTAACTAGTATTCCTCGTAAAAACTAAGTTCTAAAAATCAATCGCCCTTCGTTTGAAAAGTTTCTAGATCCGCCTTCGGATGAGATGATTTTGAGATAAAATTCTTTTGAAACCAGCCATGACAAAAACACAAGGAATCACAAAAATTAGAAGAAATGAATGCCATCAAAATTTTGTATGGAAGACTGGATTTTAAAATATAACAACTAGGAAATAAAAGTTATTGTTGTGAGTTAGAACAACTAACTTCGAATCAAAACATTTCCAAACATGAATATTAAAATTACTCCAGTCAGAGAGATTAAATGTATTATTATTTGAATTATGTTCCCAAATTCCATATTATACTCATCAGGGGCAGGGGGGGATAAAAAGCACTTTGCTATGTGCAATGTAAAATGCATTTTAGCGTGCAATACAGAAATTTTCACGTTTAAGCTCAGTTGTTTCTCCTCTAGATTCTGGAAAACTTTTAAGAGGAATAAATTTTAAAGAGTTGCTAATGTATTAAGCGCTATCAAAAAATATGAGGTATCCCTGTTGTCGGAAGAACGTCAACAAATCGATGTTTCAAAAAGTGATCATGCTTTAGAAGTCTTGATTTTTTTAAATACAATAAGGCTACCATGTATCGAAGCTGACAGTTTGTTTTTACTGTCTGATTTTCTTAGGTAAGACCTTCTGCGTATTTACGCATGCGTCAGGTCTTCTCTGATCTTACCAAAATAGGGGTGATAGGCAAGATAACAATTAGGGGAAGAATAATAAGAAGCAGTTTGAGCCGTATCAAACAACGTGCGATGATGCTAATTTCAAATACATAGTGTACTTGAATGTGTCAAAAGGATAGTAAATGCAAGTTTTAAATTGAAAACTTCGGAAAGTTCCCACTCACAACCCATCACCAATTTTTTAAGTGGAATGGTTCGCGAGTGCTAGGCGCGGCTTTCACGGACAGGCAGTAGATTTGTGTGATACGGGTTGTTTACACTTATCGGGACCCGGCAGTTAATTCTGGAATCGGTAGAGATAGAGGAACATAGTTTCAAGCAGAAAAATATTTTGAAATATGTAACGAATGAAATTTATGCCGCTTTAAAAGCAATGCATATTTCTACAGAAGTTACGAAATCTAAATTTTTATACACACTCTCTTGGGGTTTCCATTAATAATATTTACAATGTATTCTCGACAAATTAACATTTTAAACAAAAATGTTCACTCTTCTGCAACAAAACCTCACTATAAAGCTCACTAAGTCACTATTTTTGACTAGTTTTTCGTATACGGCGGAGAGCTTTGGAAGGACATTAAGCAATTTAACCTAAGCAAACATTTTGCAAAAGGTAATTAAAATGAGTTCAAGCACACTTTAGAACGTGGAAATCCGTCGAAACTTGAAGATATAAAATTTTCACGATTCCAATACTTCCGTTTACCTATTTTGGATATGTAAAAGCAAATAGAAATCAAATCTATGGCCGAAATATTTGATTGGAAACGATAAGATTCCATCAATACGAGACATAATTAGTCAGACCAAATATTGGTTTTGCAAAGCTAATTTCATTTCCAGCGCAAATTTAAATGCCAATATACATTACGCATTCAATTTGCAAAATCAATAAAATCGCTTACGTGTGAGAATATAGCTGATTGCAAAATTGTTTTCAGATATTCAATTGGCGAATACATAGCCTTAATGCAATCTTAACACACACAAATGTGTTAACACGTGTGTCTTATGGCTGCAGCCACATGAATAACAACCTGAATGTATTGCACATAACAATGTCTCTTCCCGAAAATCCTCAAAAATACGCATTCCAATCCGGAATTCAAAATTTTATTACGTGAATTAAATTTCGCCAGGAGATTTTCTTTTAAGGCCCAAGAATTCCCGAAACAATGTAATTTCGAACAACAGTTTTGTTCGAGAACAAAAAAAAAAAACTCAGATAATGAAAAGAAGAGCATTTTACAACAAGTGTTTCAAACTGAAATTGCGCGATTTTCGAAATATGTTAGGCTGGAATATTATCAACGCGCAAACTTTTATAATTGCACTTGACTGGATTTATCCAACTAATAGTAGGAGATAACATTTTAATTAAAAGAGTGCTTTTTACATTCTTTTTCAGACTATCCAAAAGGAGTATAGTGAAGATAAACAAAATCGAGTTCAAGAGAAGTTGAAAGGCACAAGAGCGTAAAGCGACTCAGCCACCCCTCCCCCTTTTCCCCGCGCTAGAGAGAAAATAATAAAAAAAGTAATAAGAAACAAAAAAAAGCGCTCAAAGGAGAGAGAATGTTTGAAGCTTCCGATTTCACTATAATAATCAAAATAAGGTTTTTGGAAAGGATAATTAAAGCGGAAATTGCATTCATTATTTAAATACTTTTACATAAAGTTTCATTCGTTTTTAAAATTACTACAAATTTAGCTTTAAATGTGATGAACGTTTTAAATTTAAATCCATAAAGATCACAGCTTTTTCAATGATTCAAGAAAAAAAGAACGGGGCGGGGTGTCTAGACTTATAACAGTACAACTCACTGCAAACTCCACTAAATCGTCATGCATTTAACAATTAAAATGAATGCGAAAACTAAACCCCCCCCCCCCCCTTCCAATTTTAAAAACTTCAAAAGTTTCAAACAACATTTCTAGTGATGAGCTACAGGTCTACACAAACGGTAACAAAAATGATAACTATTGCTGTGATGGTTTGGTCAGGGCTATACATCAAGGATCCGCTTCTACTCATATTAAGTTCAAAAATACTGACTAGAGCACTGTGTTAGGATCTGAACTTTCTACTCTTGAGGAAGGCTTAAAAGCTTTGAATTTGAATTCCTATCTCAGTGATTCATTGATCTTGAGCGACATGGCAGCGCTACCAAGAATGCCCGCAAATGTAATAGCCTCGACAAGAGCTACATTGGCAATCTTGACAAACTTAAAATACCTTCATAGTTTTGTGAAAGGAATATACAGTGATTTCTTACCTATGTGAGACTATGAGAATGAAATTGCAGATGTTCTTACAAAAGAAGGTGCCAATGAAGAATGATAACTGCTTAACCTTGCTTGAGAAAAAATAAGCCAAATATCCCTAAACTTGGCGAATGCGTTTGGTACGTAATTGGTAAAGCAAAGACCACCCTTGGTGGTGCTCCTTCCTGTGGTAAAAACATGACTCCGCAAACTATATCTCCAGACTCTCACGGGTCACTTGTCGAAAGTGTACTCCACATTCACAAAAAGTAGCACAGGACAGACATCACGCAGTCATATTCTAGATTGTGCAGGTTCCGAAAAGAAGGAACCCTTTCAATGTCCTCAACTTCATTTTGATTTTCTGAGGACTTTGGAGCTCATGAACATGGCCTGACCAAGAATTAGACCGCATGGGATTCTAAACAACAATAACCACAATTGAATACTGACAAAGAGAAATTAAAACGGGAGAGAAATGCTTCACACAAATGGTGCATCCTTCTCATAACTTCTCGGAAATGACATATTTGTGAGTAATAGAACTTGTATAATGTTATTGATAAATGGTAGTATCAATATAATTCTTACAACTGTTTATCTGTTGCCAAAGCCTGCTTAAAAAAATAAGTACGTGCAGTCAATTTCATGAAGTATCATGCTATCATCTGAAGGATATGCTTTTCTTAAAACCTCAGTGATAAGCTTGGTACTGACTTACTATAGCATCTCAAAAAAAAAAAAAAAATACGCGGGCGCTAACGGGTTAAAAAAGGTGCCACTCACCGCAAAGTTTTCTCTGGGACTCGACAGAGTAGGTGTCTCTGTCGCAGCCTTTACCGATGTGGTGCGTGGCCAGCGTCACTTTGGCGGCAACTCGTTCCAACTTGCAGGGCACGTCGCACAACTCAAGTCGGGCCTCAGGAAACAGGGACCTCCTGCCGGAGCCTGGGGTGTATTCGATTCGTTCGCGAACACCTATGGAATAAACAAAATTTTCGATACTTGATTAAGTACTTATAGGGATGTATTGCAAACTCTATTTGAAAATACAGTTGAAAGGGATTTTCTGCGGTTTTAAAGAATGCGTTCGATCGTTCATCTCAACTACAAGGGACTAAGGCGTCAGACGCGTTGTGACGAACGGTTTCTGAAACGGCTAGCTACGTTGTCGTGCCAAGGCTTCACTAGATAGCGTCTTATACAGGCTGTTTCATTTGATTAAAATCCTTGGGATAAAAACGGTGGTAACTGTCCAGCGATATCAATCGAATTTTATGGTAACTAACATTATATACAAATCAGATAATAAAAGACAAAATTAAAAGTTAATTTGTTGGCGACAATTTTACAATTTGGCATTCAGTTCTATTTTAGTATATTTTAACGTTATTTAATAGCTTGTTTAATTTGTTGGTTTATTCTGCATTTTAACGGCCTACTTTAATTAGTTAGCGAATTATGTTTCATTTTAATTGATTCTAATTGTTAATTAACTATGAAACGACACTGGCACCGCAGAGTGATAAATGGCGAATCTATTCGCTAAGCGAGGCAATACTACCAACAGGTTGCCATAGAACTTTTTAAAATTCAGTCCACAGTTCGCCATGATACAGTTGGTCGTCGTAATATTGTAGTTTTGTTTATTTTTTTCGTACTTGTATTGCTCTTCAGTACCAAGCAATTATATATGCTCATTTCGTTGTTACTAATAAAAATTAATATGTTTTGTTGTCAATTGTCTTTCCGTTGAACACTATCGCTTCATTACAGTACATTTCATTCTGGAGACAAAAAATGAAATGTCTCGACGAATAGATTCGCCATTTATCGCTCTGATGCGTCAACGCTATCACAATGAACATCTAAGCTTTTGCGTAGAATTAAGATCGTGTGAGCAACAATAATGAAACAAAATAGTAAATAGAACAGTATTATTTCATTGCTACATTTTTTATGTATCGTCTGCGAATTTAAACGTATATTTTATTAATGCAGAGACGTCAAAATTGAACGCCATTGCTATATGTTGCTAATTCGAAGAAAGTAAACAGATGAATGAATGTCATATGACAAAAACATGAGTTGTGACCAACTTTACCTGAAAAGGGAATTTATTTCCCTTAAAAAGCAGTACTAATAAGGCCTTCGGCATCAATTCACTCTGTACTCCACTTCAGTTAACTATATCAATATTTTTTAACCTTTAAAGATAGGATAAACGTCACTTTTTACAGCAGAAACAATATGCTAATAAATGTAAACAAACATTTGAGTGGTGATTGTTCAGCGCTCTCTAGCGGGCAAATCTTCACCATTGGTGTTTTGAGTAATGATACATACAGCCTGTATAAACGCTATCTAGTGAAGCCTTGGTTGTGCTCGATTTGGAATTCCAGCCCAGCTCTTTTTGCATTGTAAGGGCATGTATGCATTTGGTATGGAATTGTAACTTAAGGGCATGTGCAAATTTTTAGAGTGTGTGTTCAGTTTCGAATTGCAATTGTTTCTGGATGTAGTGTTTGCTTTGGAATTCGGAAAATTACATCGTAAAACTGGGGCAGCTGCAAGATTTGAATCTTTTAGTTTGATTTGGTATTTTCGTCCTAACCATTTTTGGATTCTTAGGTGTGTGTTTGATTTGGAACTGTAATTAAGAGGGATCTATTACAATGTTTTATGCTCGGCTTGAAGATGCATTTATGAAAAGTTTTCAGCAGCGATGAGAGATTTTCTGCCCTTCTTAAATGTGTGTTCAATAGGGAATTGTAACTATGAGGGATCTTCAGAGAGATATTTTTTGTTTGCATGTTTGGACCTGATTTACGAGGGTCAAAGCGGGATAGCTGGGCACTCTAGCTGAGTGGAAGTATTGGTCAACTGCAAGTTGTAATGCGAACGGCTGCTATCGATAATCCTTACTCTTGGTAATAACTAAAGATTTATTTGTGAAAAACTAAAAGATTGTTAAAATATTTCTAACAGCAAGAGTTTTAATTCTTTTAATCGTAAAAAAATTAGAAATTCGTTGAAAATTTAAAAATGAAGAAGGAAATTTATCATAACAATAGTTGGTCGAAGTATTTACCTTTCCATCCGATTCGGCAGACACGGTTCACTTTGATATTCACTGTGGCAGGTTTCGATTGTTTCATCCCACAATCGTACGCCACAACTGTCAGGATGTGATTCGGAGCATCCTCCCATGATAATGGTTCTGTATTTTTGATGCGTCCTAGAAAGGAAAACGGGTACTTTGAATATCGAAAAAAACAATTATGAAAAGAAAAATATCTCCCAACAAAATTGGAAACATTGTTAAATAATAGATTTTTCAAGTACAAAGTTCTCAAAACAAATAAGCAACATTAAAATAAACAATATTTAGGTTCCTTTTTAGGAACTAATTTACAACATTAATTTCGAAAGGCTTAAGTTAGAGAAGAATTGTGTGGACATATACTTTTTATTCGCAGAAAAAATCTTTTTGTTAAAGGACAAATTATAGTGGACGAATTTCTTGTGCAAAATGCATAAAAACATTTCATTTCTTAAAAAGGAATGCAATATTCAATAAATAAGGATAAAGAGCAATTCAATATGCTTAACTGTGACATTGTGACTAAAAAGAAAAAAAAAAAACACGAGTCTCGGAATAAAAAAGAACGCAACATCAAAATCGCTTAAAAATACACTTGATTACGCTTTGAAAAACAAGTACCAGTGGATGAATGAAAAAAAAAAGAAAAACTAGCAATTTTTTAAAAATCATTGAAAAAAACTGAGAAACATAAATAATCATTCTTTATGAAAAAGAAAAAAAAGAAATTTTCTTAAAAGGTAGCTACTTCGCTTTACATCTATTATGGTGTTGTTCTCTCATGACAACACACACAAGAGTTTCTGGTATTACTTTTCGAAATTTTTTTTTTTTTGAACATTTTTAATCCTGCATATATTAGTGTAGAACACAATAGATGGCGAAAGAAATATCTTTTACAAGATGGGGGGGGGGGGGGAGGCCGGAAAAAAAAAAAAAACTCGAACACCATACAGCATCTCATTCAGTTTCTTTTTTCACAAGGAAGAAAAAGAACAATATGCTGAATCACATGTGGTGCTCATGTATTCATTGCTAAAACAAAGCATGTAATTGGACGACACTAAAATTAATTCAGAAGTGGAATTCATACGAAAAAAACTAGCGTAGCATAACTGCATTGTTCATAATCCTGAACTCTAATAAACTTGCGTGGACAACATTGGAACATATATTCAAAGCGCAAGGAGTAGAAAGGCGAGTTTTTCAATAAAAACTTACTCACGAAAATTAATAAAAATGGAAAGATGCAACTTAATTAAAAAGTTTGGCAGGGATGAAAAAGCAAAAACCTTTTCAAGTTTATTAAAAAGTGTGCGTGAACCAAAAAAAGGTATTTCTACTAAAAATAAATATTAAAGGTTTTCTTCAGCTAACAATAATCTGCAATTTTGAGAAGGAGCTATCTTTATAAAGCTCTCAACTTAATTAAATGCAGCTCTCGACCAAAAAAAACTCTAGGTAAGTAGCTAAGAAAAATAATTCTTTTGAATTTGCTTTTATTAGATTAATTCTATCCAACGGAAAGCTTAATTTGAAAAATAGCCAAATGCTCACAATACAAATGGTGCAAAAGTATAAACGAAAAATCAGAGCTTTTTACATCAATACACAACACCGAAACTCCAAGTAAAAGGAAGATAAGACGCAGAGAAAACATTGTTATTTTCTTGCAGCATTGTAGAAAAGGTTTTGAAACATTTTTCGGACTGGAAACATTAATGAATTTAGAAAATGCAATTAATGTTATCATCATGAACGCATCAAGTATTACAATATTGGTGCGAATCAGTTTATACGCTATGTAATAAGAAAGAATATTAAGAAAATCGGTAATTAGTATGCATGGTTTTTAATTTGAAAAGTAGATCCTTTATAAATACAGAGGCAGATTCACACATTTGCGGACCCTTTGCAACGCATTTTGGGGACAGCTTTTGTCCAACATAAACATTTTTTGAGGTGCTGTTCTGAATCCCTTTCGGGGGCCTCTTGCAATTTGGGCAAGGTAAATCCGCAACTGATAATATAATGCGAAGACCGCACGAAAAAAATTCATACTACTCATTATCGGTTCTTGAAAATTTTTGCCCAAGTTAGCACGTTATGTGATAGGCCAATATAAAAAAGTGAAACGAAAGTTATAAAAACGTACTCTTGTTTAATCGGATGAAAGTCAGGGATGCCTAACCACAAAACAATACTTTCGCAACTTGTTTGGTTTTAACAATTTTTACACGCTGTTGAATAATATTTATTAAAAATAATTTTGCTTTACCCTTTGTTTTCCCCGATGCTCCAAGACACCTGAAATCCTTAAAATTTAAAATCTGCTTATTCTAAACTTTTTTTCTTCCCGATTTAAGAAGCGAACGACAGCTCGCGAGAAAAAAAAAACAGCGAGTTTCCATTACTCGAATAAAGTGGATAGCGATTAAATGCATTTTGGAAACAGATTAACTGTTAAGAATTTGAAAATGTAAAAAAAGTGAACGAAATTTTTAATAACCACAGTAGAACGTGAGTCCAGAGCGTGAGACCAATAAAAAATGTATACTTAAGGTACGACGCCAACAAAATAAGATACAGCACATTTAGAACTCTTAGTCCAGGAAAGCAAAAGAAGTAAACATACATATTTCCGACCCTTTATAGAGAACTAGATTTAAGGAAAGAAGCCGCCAATGTTCATCATTTATTTACATGTGAACAATAAAAAATTAATAATTGAAAAAACACTTTTCTACATTTTACGACCCAGCGTGCATATTTTATGAATCAATGAAGCACAAAAGTAGAGATCTATCTGTTTTCCCCTACTATTCCGTAAAATATGAGGAGGAAATAAATCAATAAACATCGTATATGAATTCTGAAACAGCAGACGTAGTGCTGTACGAGTAATTGTGACGAAGGTAGGTGGAAAAGCGGAAGAGAGTCGTTCCCCGAAACATGTGGCTTTTTATTGCTAAATTAATGTAAATTAGTTTTTTTAGTTATCCCCAAAACAATTAGTGATTAGAACTTATGATTAAACATTTGCACCCCCCCCCCCGGAAGAAATTCTATCTAAAAAGCCGCAAACGCCAAGAATTAATTTTAGCCCAGAGAGAGAATAGAGAGGGATAAATTAAAGATTATGATTATTACAATTCGTTTCTGTTTAAAGAAATAAAGAAATATGGATTATAATATAGAAAAAATAATCGAAAATGCATTTCACCGCAGACTTATCATTGACTAAGTCACGAAGTAGGTTTTCATCAAAAATAAATAGCTGCATATGATGCTATATATGGTTTTTCAATATAAATGATATATTAAGATGTTTATTTCTTTTTATTCTTCTGCAACGGTTAAAACGTAAAATAGTTTCATCTGCCAAGAGAATAGTTTAAAATTGAGTGCTTTTCCGGAGCATTGTAAACATTGTTTCTTTCTTCATTTGTTTACTAAATATTTATTTCATTTTTTGTACCTTATCAGGTTCGTAATTTTAAATTGGGGAAAGTAATTTGTTTCTCCAATGGTTGTCGGAATTAATTTTATTGGAAAGAGAATAATTAAACAGTTAATTCCTAATAAAAAAATATTCAATAGTTGGGATTAAATTTTTAGTTTTGCCTTCATGAAGCATATGCCGGCAATCTAAAGTACAGTGGCGGAACTGAGGAGTGGCGGTCATCCCCCCCGTGTGTCATCCGTCCAGGGATGACAAAAAGAGCTTTAAAAATATAAAAAAACACAAAAGCACCACAAGTAGCGAAAGAAAGTTAAACGAAATTACCTTCAGGCGAGACCAAAAGAAAATTTTATGTTTGAAAAGCAAGACTGACGAAACGTACGAAAAATACTATAATTAAAAGGAGGCATCTTCAACTAAAACTAAATTCGTTAGGAGTCACGTTGCAGTTAAATGCACTTTGAAATGCAGTCCATACCCGACCTATTCCACAGAAAATGAGACTGCATTAGCGGACAGGTGATATGTCGAAAATTCAGCGGCTGCCATCAAGCAAATCAAAGCTTTTACAGAACTCCTTTTCGTCTGCGTTTCACACTCAACCTATAATTTGCTTTCACGGGAGTGGCAGCGGTTCCGTGACAAGTGAAATGGAACGGGAACTGATTCGCTTTCAGTGATCTGTCCAGGTAATGCAGGAAAAGGAGGAAATTCAGGCTTTCACTTTATTCGAAAAGGGGAGAAGGTGTTTCTATTCCAAGGAGCAGGTTAAGCCTACTGTCAAGGGAGCAAAGAGACACGAAATAGGGAGCATTACTTCTTTTCAAGTATAATTCCAAATAAATTGGAAACTAAGTAACATTTCAGGAGCTCAACCTAAAACTAGAATATTTGGAACGTGCTAAAATTGAAAAATTGTTCAACAGAGAAAGATCAAATACGAAAAAACTAAAAAGAAGTTGGAAAACTGTTTAGCAAATAAATTGGAGTTAAAATAAAATCGAAAAGATACTGGTTGGTTAAATACTTCCAATAATGGTGTAAACGAAATTCAATTTGTAAATAAGTATTATGCACAAACCCCCAAAATACACTTTTATTAAAATAAGAAGACAACTGAATCACAAGCTAGATATATCAAACCTAATTTTGTCCCAAAACTAAATACACTTGTGGTACAACTGATTGTATTTATTAGCTAAATAATTATTTTTATACAAATTCTTAAATATACCAGACTGTGTGCTAACATTCAACTCATACACAAAATGACGTCGGAGAACACTCTCGACAGGACAATAAATAATATCACACTTCCTTCGGCATATTCGACCACCTCCTTCTATTTATCAAAAAGTGTCACGCTATCTTATATAAACATATTGATGTAAACGTGCTTTTTATTCAACAAAAACATGTGATGCTGCACTTATTACCCCCCCCCTCCCCCGTTCCCGGATACAACTGCTACAATTTCCCAAACCGTCACGCACAACGTGGCATCATTTCTGCACCTCAAAACCAGACTAACGTAAGTCCATTTTTGCCTCTTTTCATTAAAGGGCGAAAATAATTGTCGGATGCATACAAAGGATGGGACTCGCGCTCTTTTAATGCTGCTCAGTAATTGTGAAGGAATTTATTTTCTAGAATAAATTTCTTATGGGTCGATGCAGAATGAGATTCAACATACAATGCAGCAAAAAAGAGAAAATCGCCATTTTTTGACCTATGTCGTTCTGGTTCTGAGGTACAAATTTGTGGATAAACTCATATATGACTTTATCCACATGAGTTTATGAGCTCGTCATGAATACCTTATACGCTAGACTGTTCTCAGGAAAGGGTTTTAAATTAACGCACAGCAGCTTCAAAACAATTGAAACAGTTAGCAATCCCTTTTCATTAACAATACAAAAACGACATTCGCAGTCGATAATCCTAGCATTAAAAAAAAAGCATTAAAGGTCCATTTCGGCTCCGAAAAACCAGTCTGCCAAACCAAACTTAATGCCCGCATCCACTCCACGCTCATTTCCGAGGCCCAACAAATAGAGTTCCATTAACGGAGGATTGCAATAACTTCCGAAACACTGGCAACTCTTGAGGCAATTGTTTCTGTTCTCCTGGAGGCAACTTAATCCGCGGGAAGCAATCCTGGATCCCAAACCGTGCCATAGATCTTCCTCTCCGGATGAAGCAGATTTATGGCACAACAAACGAGACTCTCTCTGCTGCATTTGGAATTTTCATTAAGCGCTGGAGACCAATGCGTATCTGCCTCTGTCAAGGGGAAATGGATTCGAGAATGTGCAAGCCCGAGAGACGGCTGACATTTAGTTGCGGGTTCAGTCACCTAGACTACTACTATGCTGCTTTGTATTGAGTTTGGAGCTGTTGCAATCCGAAATGATTTTAGACGGGACAAAAAGCATAGAAACAGAGCAGAAATGGCCCAAAAATGTATACATTTGTATGATACGCATAAACATTCAAACACACTGGAATAAATATATCTGCAATTCTAAATTCGCAGATATATTTATCTGCAAGATTAGTATTAAGTAAGACGGAACATAATACCGTTATCTAAACATCATTTTCAGTATCTGTATTCGAAAATTGTGCTCAAAGTATTAACCACTGTTATGTACTTACCATTCAATGAAAATCAAAAATTCAAGAATTCAAAATCATTGAAAACAGAATGCCAGCCTTAAGAAGCTAAAAGCAAATTTAGCTTATAAGTAGAGTGACTGTATTTATGTAATTAAAAAGTTCAGTTTAAGATTTATAATTCATTTACACATACTAGACTAGACTATCAATGCATGGTGTTATAGAGGTAAGCTCACTTTACTCATAGGTGTAATGTTTTTTACATTTATTGATTTTAAAACCATGGATCTGAAGCGAAAATAAAGTTGTTATTGGATTTTTGGCGAAAGAAAGTTGAGCACAAAGAGAAATCCACAATTTCTTGAAGAATGTTGATGGGGATGATGTAATGGACATCAACAATGTGCTGCATTGTGTGAAGAAGTTTGGAAATGGAGAAACAGAAATTTCGGATAAACCGAGAAGCGGCTGGTCAACTACATCAGTCGCAGACGCAACTAGAAAACGTGTTAATAATTTTATTGGAGGAGACAGATGAGTTTAAAAATCAAAATATTGCTGAGGCATTGGATGTCTGTCTCCTAATAGCTTTGCTCAATGAATAATTGATGAATTGGGATGTGCTAAAATTTGTGCTGAGTTGGCTCCCAAGCAATTAATTGCTGAAAATCCGAGGAGACAAGCGGACGTTTCTCATAGACGCAACTGAAGCGGAGTCACAACACGTCATCGAAAATGTGGGCCTGTTACTTGTTTAAACTTGTGCAAGACAAATTAGTTCGTGGTAATAGCTTCAATGAGTTAAATGACGTCAACAGAACTGTGAAGTCATAGCACAAAAAGCAAAACTCTAGAATTTTCCAAAATAGTTTTGATACGCGGATTCAACGACGGCACAAATAAGTACAAATTATTGGTGACTGCGTTGAACAGCAGCTTTGTGTAGAGGAAAATCAGGCTATGATTTGAATCGGTCAAGAACTTCAAATTATTCAGGAGAGAAAAAAAAGCGTCTTAATTCTAGCATTGTTTCTACTGTCAACATTCAAATAACAGGCCGCGTATCTGTCAAACAAGTAACCTGACTGACGTGATTTTTGATACCAACATGCATCTTGCCTCCCACAGCTCGTTTCAATAAAAAACGAATTTTCGAATTTTTGTGACTGATGTTGATTTTGTTCTCACTGATTCATTTGTAGTAACTCAAGCTGTTATAAGTTCATCAATAAAGTCTCTGTCAGAGGAGGCGTTGCGTTTTTATCAACTATCGTACACAAAATAAAAAAAGGCCCATTCATTGCCAAGAAAAAGAAATAAGTTGGCTGATTTTGAAATTTTTATGAATATTCTGTTTCTGTAGAATACATGATTGACATCGGTGTTTACCAATAAGGAAAGATTTCGGAGACATGAACCAGCATGGAAGATCATGCACAGATCAAGCAAGCTTAAATACAGAAATTGGCTCGATTTAGGTAGCTTTCAGGCGCTCTAATGGATTTAATCCAGGCTAACAATGTCAACCACAAAAAATCTCAAAATATTTTTAATGACATTTATGCTCTTCGTACACACACACTGTCAATTCTTTTTCATCAGAGTACTGAAGATATACAATTTTAGTATTCAATGATGATATGAAGAATTATCTTCAAAAATTAATTTTACCAAAGGCCTCAAGGATATAAAAAAGCACGAGCTGAAAAACTTGCAGCACCACAACCTTTTGGAAGATTTACCATGTCGCAATTGCTATAGGAGGATTGAAGTGAATACAAGTTTAGCTAGTTCTGTTCATCTCTCAGGGAACCCCGAAAATGCATTGCGACAGGCAACCAAACCAGTAAATTCGACACTATTTAGAGGCCAGTACACTATTTGAAAAAGCTTCATACTCATTCTGTAATACATAAAAAGAACACATTAAATCATCTAGCATCGCAGTCATAACATTCCACATTAACCTCCACGACAGCATATTTGATCCTACTCATCTGTTAAGCCCACTACTAATTAACGACTCCCTCATCGACGGGTCGCTGATATGTGAGAGACAACATCAATCTAAACAATGCTAAGGATTCCTAGTATTAGTCAAGGTAGTGATTAACAATGCAATATAATGATTCGAACAGAGAACATATAACAAGCGCTGCGATTGCGAAGTGAATAACTACTCATGAATAATACATATTTAGTGGTAAATGCATTTCGTTTACGCGTTTGGCGTATTTTGCTATGAATGCAAATTCTTGCCGCTGATTTCTGAAATATTTAACCATTCAATTGTGCAAAGCGTTATAATTCTCTGATCAAACAATCGTTCCATATTACTATTCTTCCTTTTAAATTAATATTACGTCACTAAGTTTAAAAACAACTTATACCTGACGATGCTGAATTATAAAAATTTAATCTATTCCATTCTAAAACTCTCGCTCTTATCAAGAGTAATTTAAGAAAAGTGGGAAATTTTAAAATTTCACCAACTTAGTGTAATGTAAATGTCAGAACTAAATTAAACATGTATTCAGAACTTCTCTTTTTAACTTACTTTTATAACTATCAATTGATTGTAATGCTTGGTTTTTTTCCTTCAATACACAAAATAGTTTACGGATTTATCGACGACATGGCAAGGACGAAGCTCCATCCTCCCCACCCCACCCGACTAATATTTATTACTTTCTATACTTTTGGTACATCTTCTTTACTATAATGCATTGCAAATATTGCGTTCTGGGCAGAACAATGTTTCGTTGGTAATGTGTGTGCCTTTGAGCAGGTTTAAACCAGTGTTCTTCTATACTTTTTCATAACTATTTGCATTTTTCATTTATGATGCAAATATACATAAAAACTCCAATGCTTGAAAATTACATTGCCGACTTTCAAGGGGCATATGAAAATTCCAAACCAGCATTAATTTTCCCTCTTAAATGCTTGGCCGGGCATGCTAATTTTCAATAAAAAAAAAAAAAACTTAACATTTGACCATCTATCCTACAGCAAGTTGGCGTGTTGTTGTTAGTCTATGTGCAATGCTTTATGTTTTCTGAATGAAAATATCTTTTTATCAGGGACTAAAATTTCAGCTCTGGAAGAGGAACCGCCCGGACAGTTTTCCAGGAAAGAATCGGCGAATTTTCGATTGGGAATCTCCCACCCCGCACTGAGATTTAGCCCCGTTAAGTCAATTCTTTATCGATATAACAACAGTCGATAGACAAGTATATTTTGCGTTTTTAATACTATCCACTTCGATAAAATGTTTAGGTGTATAAAAGTTTAATTCGAGCATGCGCGACAAAAACCGTAACTGCACAGTAGGGTGGGGCGAAAAAGAAAAAGTTTTTCAGATCAACTTCTAATAGTTGCCAAAAGTTGTCTTTGGTGATAGTTAGCTTTTGGGCAAAATTTGAGAAAAAACGGGTCATATCTTCAGGGGGCGCTGCGATCGCAAAGTTTTACCATAGCTTTGTTATGGATTTTATGGTTAAAATATCAAAAAGAATGCCTTTAGCTAGTCTCTTTGCGTTTTTTTTACTCAAAAGATGTTTTCATGCATTCAAAGCATATGAAATAACTCACAAAAAATATTTTATATGATATATTTATATTTCACGCATTTAAAAAGAAACAAAAACGTGAAAAAAAGGGATTTTTTTTTAAATATAAATATATCATATAAAATAATGTTTGTGAGTCATTTCATATGCTTTTAATGCATGAAAACATCTTTTGAGTAAAAAAACGCAAGGAGACTAGCTAAAAGCATTCTTTTTGATATTTTAACCTTAAAATCCATAACAAAGCTATGGTAAAACTTTGCGATCGCAGCGCCCCCTGAAGATATTAACCGATTTTTCTCAAATTTTGCACAAAAGCTAACTATCACCAAAGACAACTTTTGGCAACTATTAGAAGTTGATCTGAAAAACTTTTTCTTTTTCGCCCCACCCTACTGCACAGGGGTACAAAAATTTAAAGATTTTGCCAGCCACAAGTTTCTTTTTTTCTTTCTTTCTTTTTCCAACCCCAGAAAGAGAACGGAATAAAAGTTAAGTTTTCATAGGATTTATCTCCGGGATCTGAGACAGGAGCCAGAGGAAATCTTTCTCGGAAATCGGCTTAATCCGCGGGGAGCAATCCTAGTCTTCGAACCGGTAAACATACATATCACTGAAATGCAGATATTTATAGATAGACACTTCATAAACCTGGAACTTGCGAGTACGGAATGTCATTTTTGATTTGCAGTTCTGCACAAGATTGGATTTCAAATGCACAGGCAGTTCGAGAAAATTCACCAGTTAGGGTAAATCATTTGTTTATGTTTGGATTAAAACACATTTGACAATAAAACGATTAGTTATTTTTATTTATTTATTTATTTTTCCGATTTTACAAAACTATTTGCTGAGTTAACTGTTCGACTATGCAGACTCGAACATAAATTGAAAATCCAACAAATGCTTGGATAGCCTTCTTAACACATTAGTTGGTAAAACTAAAAACACAGAATAATATACTCAATTTGAAACGTATATAAATTATGAAAAAGGATAGCGAAATAATGCTCAGCAGCAAAAATTATAAAATATTAACGTCAAACACTAATATAAGAGTAGTAGTCAAATGCATACATCGCAGTAAAATTTTTTCAATACTCCAATTTTATTTCGTTACTTCTTTTTCAACTTAACACTATAAGTCAAACTAAACTTTATATATTTAGTTTGTACAGGTTGATTTTTGAGTTTTCAAAATTGGAAAAATTTCAATCTTCGTTCAGGAAACATTTATGAATCTGAATGAACCTTTCTGAGATTTCAAACAAAAAGCAATTGTCAAAATCGGTTACTCGTTTAGGAGCTACGTTGAATATCCACAAACCAGACACACAAGTACACAGATACAAAGTCAAACTTATAGTCCTTTTCCTTTTTGCGTCGAGGGTTGTAAGTTATCTTAACTATTTCCCTTCACCCTACATTCAACTATCTTTTAAAACGTAAGTGAAAGTTAAAAAGACAAACAATAAAACAAAAGAAAACTTTATACATCGCATCTTTTTTTGATCAAAGATTGGTCAGAAACAAGAAAACAAGGATTCAATCTCTTCAATACTTGAGCACCGGATACTTTCATTAAACAAAAAACTTCCGTCATTAAATACATCCAAAAGAATTTACTTCAGATATAAGATGGAAGTCCATTAGAGATAGAGATATCAATAACCACGAACTTCAAAGCAATCCATTTCATCGTGATATTTTAAAAGTATTTATTTGTGTTCTTCGTCTTAAGAGTAGCATCAAACTGAACTTTTTTAGATTTTGTTTCAGTTTAGCTTCATCATATCAGCTCAAGACATATAAGAATATAATTTCCGATATAAACTAAAAATATGCATTGTCTTTTAGGCTGTATTGATTTTGGTATTAGCATTGCACTCATATGTACAAGGTTGACGGAACTATGAAACATTGCATAGCAAAGCTAATCAATGCTAAGTTTTTTGTGATTATCTTCAACGCATAAAATTTGGATTAGTTATATGATACACTAACTTTCTCTTTACAGTTTTTATAACTGTTAATGGTTTTTTACAAGCTCTATTTTGGGATTATTTTCGTTAACGTAAAACGATAAGTTTGACCGGTATAGTGCTGCTCTGGAAAGTTGACCTCCGACATTAACTATGTTTAACTCTTCTTCGGGAAAAAAGGAAAGGTAATTGGAGCTGAATAGAGTTGCCCAAATCCACGGCAATTGCCCTTCACTATTTACCCAAAAAAAAAAAAAAAAAAAAGAGGTTAACATTGTCAACTTCGTATTTTAATTTACCAGAGCAGCACTATGCTTTCCCCTCATTGGTATAGTTCTCTTCTCGTAAGTTGACCTCCGACATTGATATTTTGTTTCCCTCTCTTTCGGGTAACAGGAAAGGTAATTGGCACTGAATTGAATTGGGTTACTTCCGTAGTCGTTTTACAAAAGCATTTAATTTGAAATCTGCGGCGATTTCCCTTTCCTACAACGCAAAAAGGAAACATTGCCAGTGTCGTAAGTCAACTTACCAGAGGAGCAGTATAAGTCCTTTACCTTGGAATTTACTCCCTGTTTTGGAGAAAGAACGAAACATGGTGGCAATACTATGATTAGGTTTTTAAATGTCACCAACTGGAAAATTGTTAGTTTAAAAAGTGACGTATCTATAACGGAAAAGTGCCATTTGTTTAACATACCTGACAAGTATTTGCGTTATGGGGCGTAAATACGATACATTTGCTGCACATATTAAACAATTCACTATTCAGAATATACTCATTTGCATTCAACTCCCCCCCCCTCCCGTTTTCAGTAACTTATTCTGGCTCGTTAAATCCCCCAACCCCTCCCTCTCTGCCGGAAAAAATTGTTTGCGTGTTTCCTTCCGTGACGCATTGTTTCCGTCGAGTTTTAACTATGATTTAGTAATCATAAATTATTCATTTCTGGCGACAAAACCACGCCCACGCAATAATCAACTTTTCATGCTTGCCGCCAAGAAAGAGGGTGAAATACGAAGGAGAACTTGTTTTGAAAAACAGCAAATGCAATAGGTATATAAACAATATAAAAATTAGCACTAATGGCTTCCATACTGGATCTGGAGATGAACAATCAGGATTACTGATGTAAGAAATAAGGGACGAAGAAAATGGCTAATTTTTCTATTCCGAAAAAAAAAGAAAAAATGTTGAAAATGTTCAGAATCAGATTCATGAGCCAAAACTGAGGCAATGATAGGCAACGAGATGTAAGTGATCTTTTTATAGGTTCGAGTAATAGGCGTGCAAAATTCAATCCATAGGCAGATAGTCGTTGAAAAGTTCTTTTAACTCATGCTGTAGCACCTACTAAGGATACTAGTATCTCCTGTCACGAAACAGGTGAGTTTCTTTTACAACCTGCACAAATTATGCTTAAATTTTTATTTTTGGCACTCACACCCATTTTAATAAACATATTTCATTATCGTAATAGTTCTTTGCCATGTTTATGACTGTGTGGTATTTACTGATATATATTTGTTTAAAAATTTAAGTACAATAGTAATTTTTTAAAACTGCTATTTTATTGTCATCAGAAACATTTTCTAGCTTTTTCATTGATATACTGCACAAAAATTGGACAAAAAATAAACCGCTTTTGATGCATTTTTATACAATATATGTATACCATAGTTAAGTTAAGCAACTGTCAGAGTTATTTAAATAACCCACGCATCCATAAATTGCACTGAAGGCACACTCTGCAAATGATTAACACAGCAAGTTTTATCTGTCAACACGGTTTCACCACGAACTGAGTATATCATTTCATAAACGAATTCATGAGTTAGCGGTCCATTTCATTCCGTTTTTCCTGTCTCTAACATCCAGTTACTCCCATCGAAGGCACTATGAAAAGCCCCAATAAGCAAGCACAACTTAACTACCGGGAGATGGCATCATGGAGAAAACAGACGACGTTCGATATCATTAGCAGACGATACTTATTCCGAGAAATCTTTCCAGGGATTCAGCATCCACGTCCTCCCCACCCACCCTTCCCAAAGTGCACCCCAGGGTGAATTTACGTCAGGTATTTACGCTTTACGGCCCGTAAAGAGGAGAAACTGTTTCTCGTTTACGCTCGCATGGACTCCACGTATAAAGCCGGACGCCATTCTGGGATGGCTTCCGTTTTCCTACCTCCTAATTGGCGCCAGGGTTGAACAGTTCGTAGTTCGGTAATTGCACTCGGGCAGCCCTCTCATATATATTATCGTTTAACTAACTCGCCGGTTCTTTTTTGACGAAAGAAGGTGGGTTTATAAGTCTCTGAGATGCTTTCAGAACCGAAATTAAATTTTTTTGGCAATAAGTTCTTTCGTTCCGTAATATTTTTCGCTTTCCTGCACCCGAATAGAAAATTATATACTTGTATAGAGTTATTTGAATGTAAGAAATGTTTGACAGAAATTAATAGCATTTGTTAAAGTACTCACTGATTGATACATCAAGTAAATATCGATTCTTTTTTGGAGAACAATAATTAGAACATATTTTTAAGAATAACGAACAGAAACGAACAACAAAAGGGGAAAATCTCCCATCCAGTTGCTTCGTCTTCATAGAGAACATAAATTACTTTACAATCCCGTTACAGTCCGACCGCCACGAGTTGACACTTACCCACGCCTCGTTTAAGAAGAGTCCATCTTCACGAAGGTGCGTTAGGTATTGGAAAACTGAAGAACGCAATAGAGAAAATACGGTTGCTTTCAAGAACATAAAGGAAAGCCAATCATTTTTACCATTTCACCAACGGAAATCTGTCACTGTCGTAACTTGAATAGTTCAGTAAAGAATCGCGAAAACATACTTTACTAGAAATAATATTTTAACATACTCAAAATTCTAAAAGTGTTATGAATCAATCCTGAAAATCCCTTTATAATTCTTCATAACATATATCAACTTTAATCCAAAAACGACAAATTAAAAATATAGGACTGCCCTTTAAGAAATCTGCTGCAGTTTCGATTGAAATAATTATGAGGTACACTGAATGGTTGCAGATAATAATTAAATAATTTATCTTGTAAAAAAAGTTCAAAAATGATTGATAGCGGTCAACTCGTCACGGTCGCACTACATTCTATCGACTTTACAACATCGTAGATTAAAATAATGCTGATTGATGAAAGTAAAGTTTAGTTTCGGAAGTGTTCGACAAGTGTCTCAGTTTTCATTTTACTGAGGTTAGTTAATCATCAGTTGTTCAATGAATGTCTATGAACGAATGTTGTGTCTACGAACGACACAATACCATTGGTAATTCAGTAGAAAGAAAACTGAACGATTTAATTCTCAATACTTTTACAAAGATCAGATGCGAGAAATTAAGTGTGTTTATTTTGAAACATACAAAACTTTCATTTTTTGCTAACGATAATATTTTCGACATGAGAAACGTGGGTAGCTGTTACGAACATTCCTTTTACACCATCCGATCTTGGTTAAAATACATTCTTTCACAAGAAAAAAAAAAAACTGCTTATACTTCCTCCGCAGTTGTACTTAAATAGCAAAGATCCTGTAATTATATAAGTCGCTTAAAATTTTTCATATGGACAATTTCTGATAAAGTGGGACTTAATACTCTTCGCAAAATTGAAAGCAAACAATTTAGCTGTGCTGCTTTTGTAGCTCGTATAACATCCGCGAACTATAAAAATCCATTCTAGTGCTTGAATTTTTAAGCAATTTCTATATTATACAGGTCAAGCTTTAAGAAACCAACTCACAAAATATGCATAAAAACAATAACTAACTTATATTTAATTACAAGATGTTCTTTAATGGAGAAGCAATTTTCTGAAGTACACTGAAGCGGATTTAAATCGAATTCTACATTGAAAATAAAGAACATAAAACATGACAAAACCATTAAAATACCAAAGTTAAAAACTAAAAAATAATAGTCCCATTAAACGAAATAAAAAAGGGCCATTCGAAAATGTTTTCCAATTTGAAACAAGAAAAACTAATTAAGTGTAAGCAGGTAGACAACTGGAAATTCCGAATTCTTCTAGAAGTAATAACTTAATTACAATAAATTCCACCAAAATCCATTGAGGAAGAAAATCATCCCATTAAAGGATTTAAGGCAATCTGAAACAGCAAGAAAGATTTCTTGAATCGAATCATTTCTTAAGTACATAAGGGGAAATAAAGTACAGCACATTCATTTGTAACAAGAAACGAAAGCGTATCCCTTGAAACGGGAGGATTTCGGTAAACACTCGCAGTTTAAAACAGCTGAATTGGAAATATATTTTTGAAAGACAAAACATATTTAAAGCGTTTAATCAAATTTGGAGTTCTTGAAGAGCTAATCAGATTAACGTGATAAGTCCAGGAAATAAAGGTAAATGCTTGTCACGACTCGACTCAGCTGAAGATTAATGTTAATTAAGTAGAAATCACGATCCTTTATGCAAAACAAAGGAACATCTCTCCGTCTCTTTTTCAAGAGCATTAAAATTTTTATCGAGACGTTTTGGAGTGTATCCAGTAAGCAGAAAAGCACGGTGATTTTTTTTCTAAGCAATTAAAACTGAATTGATTCTAGGGAAAGTTACTTTTAAGAGAGAACGTACTCTTTTCGGCTAAACACATAGTATAATTGAAAAGCATTATTGTGTACATTGAACGTGAAAATAGAAAGAAAGAGCGTAGGAGCTGTCCTTAAACATCACTTTTTTTTCACCTAACTTAATCCTCTCCCTCTCCTCCCGGTGTCACATCATCATCTTACTCTTCATATTACTCTCTAACCTCCAATGGTAACAAGCATATTGCTATGAAAATATGCGTAAAGTCACATTTCTTTTTATTCCCTAGTAACAAACTGTTAACATTTCACGAACCGAATCGCCCATTTCAACCACATAGTGCCTACGTGACTCTACTGCACTCTAAGTAGAACATGATGTGCAGGTCATCTTTTGAGAATGATGAATACAGAGAGAATGGCCCTTGAGGTCTTAAATGTAACTCCTATTTGTGTGAAAAAACAAGAGAAAGCTATAAAAAAAGATAGAAGAACTAATTGGATGAAGATTTTGCCATTCTAAAAGTTAAGAACTGGAAACCAACTGGAAGAGAGTAATGGGGAAGGCTTCTGATTGAGGTTAGGGACAACAAGCGACTTTCAAGCCAATACTGACGATAAATGCGATATTCATCCCATCTTCTAGGAAAATATTACACATCTTAAGTTAATCAATTTTTCTTAAAATGCTAAACATTGAAACTATCCAACTCAGTTTTCCTTCATCGCTTTGCTGCATGAAATGGTAAACGGTATTTCATTATTTTATCAGACCAAACCATAAAGTATCCTGAGGAACTAGGATTTAAATAGTGTACTTAACTTTACTGCGAACGTCCCTCTCCCCTCCCTCCATGTGGCCTTTTCCTTTTGCAGATCCAAGGGTCTTTTAGGTCCACGATCCAAGTTTTAAAATTTGAATAGGGTTAAATTATGAACTAGCTGTCGTGGCCGTCACGAAACTTTCTTCTATATCTATCTTATGAATTCCAGTTACAAAATAAAATACCTACTCGCCTGAATAATTGGAGACAGCTCCAATTTCCCAATTATCGTAATAACCCTGCAAATGCATGGAAATCATTGCAAAAGCCTTGTTTAGATTAATTGCAAACATTTTATTTGTTTGTAAAAAGAAATTGGCAACAGTCAAAAATTTCAAATCATTGAAAGTTTTCAGCTGTTTTGATAATTAAATAGCGTGAAAGCGATTTTTTAATGAATTAATTTTTCGCATTGTTGATTAAGCGCAAAAATCACCCCACCCTCCCCCTGGGGCGATTGGCGCCAAAATTATATCGATGCTTGCTTCCATATTGAGTTAGTGTTATTCCAAATTTCATTCAAATCTCAGCAATATTTCTCGAGATACAGTAGGTGCAATGACAAAATAAGCACTTTTGATTGCTCCACCCCCTTCGAGATATTGACACGCAAATTGAATCAGCACCTGTACTCAGCAGGGTCTACCTATGGACCAATTTTCGTTTGATTCTACCAGTTACTTCCTGAGATATAGCAATCACTCACGCGCAGAACACGTGCGATTGCTCCACCCCCCTTAGAGGAATTCGCTAAACAAAGTCAGGTGCACCAGTTCACATGGTGGTACATATGTGCAAAAATTTTTGTTCGATTTCATGCAGTAGTTTTTGCTCTAGCGCGGCCACAAAAACTGGTCACACACATACAGACTCACAGACAGACATTTTCCAAAAATGGTCGAAATGGACTCAGCGCACCTCAAAACGTGCAAATCCGTCAAAATTCGACATTCAAAAATTTTCACGAAACCAATACTTTCTTCTATAGTATATTAGATATAGAAGAAAGTAAAAAGGGATACGTCATAAAGTAGAAACAGAAGATCCAGCTGCACAATTCCTTCCCGTTGTGCGGCCTTGACGATAGCTGAGAATTGAAATTCTAAAGTAAGGAGGTTAAAATAAAAATTAACTTCGAGAAGATTTCATTTTAAAATGCTTTCAACAGATGTTTTGTTTGTCTGTAAGGAAATTGGACCACAGTTCTAAAAAAAGAAAACAAAAAATGGTGGAGGGGGGATTAATCGATTTTTTTTTAAATCACTATTGCTTTGAAAATTAAACAATGGTGGATTAATGAACTGCATCTAAGAAATAGTTTCGAAATTTAGCTGTTGAGCCCCCATTTGATTCAAAGTTTAGACATTATGGTAACGTGTAAGCAACACAATCATACTATTTTTTAAAAAAACAATGCAATTGAATAAAAGGGGTTATGGGGGAAAATTCAAAAATAAACTGAAAACTTAAAGGAAAAATGGTATCATTCATTAATGTCTTACATAAACAGGCGCTTGGAGAGGCGGATAGTTGATATATGTAGCTTACTTAAGATCCAGGAACAACTGGCAGGATTACAACAACAACTACTTCAAATCTGTAACAGATTTGGAGTCTGATGTTCCCATGACCCCCACTCCCGCCCTCCTTCCATCAGAAGACACTTTCCACAGAGGATGGGGAGGAGGATGAATTATTATTAGGATGATCTTCCGCCCGACGAAAAACGCTCGCGTTTTGACCCACACAGAAAAGCAGCTGCAACGCATTTAGATGCTAGGCAAATGGAAAAGCTTTTAGCACGCATTACTCATCTCGGAGAAAAATGATCTTCGACTGCTATCTGGCTGCTCCTAACCGGAGATTCAAGGAGGATGGGGGGATTTAGGATCATGAGAGGCAGAGAGCGGGATTCGCGGCTCGGCTCATTTATGGCATTAATCACGAAACCGAGAAATTCGCAAAGCGGCACGTATTTAAAACTCATTACATTCAATTTACTTTCTGAGGATTAGTAGATGCATGCGAGATGTCTACATCCGGGTTTCGTTTTGCAAAAGATAAAATAAAAATCTGGTAAATATTAATGAATTGGAATTCCCCCCTTTTTTAAATATCAGTGCAAGATTATAAACATAAATCAAACCATTAAATACAAATATACATAACGGATACTGATATTCAAATTTCTACATTGTGATGTATCGCTAATTCTAATCTCAATGTTAAAAAGTAAATCATAATCTTGAGCAAATTTAATAACATATAACTGGAAGTTTTGTTGTAAGATTTTTGTTCATAAACTAATTTTTTAGTGTAGTATCTTGAAATAAAGCGTTTTTTATATTTCGCAAGCCTTTTCTTTAATTTGTTAAAATTACTAATATTTAGATAAAATCGTGCGTGTTTCAGCCTGAAATTGTTGTGGAATAATAATTTTAAGCTACTTATGGCATTTTAAAGCTATTTAAGGCATAAATTACTAGATTAAAATTTGCAGGGTTACAGTATGGGCTAAAATATGTCCTAACTTCCAAAAGAGTTAAAGCATTTTTTGGATTATAATGATTGCAATTTCAACCAGGACGTGAAAATATCGGCAAAGCACGTGTTCGATGTTAGCATGCTTCCAAAACATAGGTTTTAATACTTATACGGCATAAAAGTAAGAAAATTCAGTATTTTTTTTTAAATGTTTTAAAATTACCTTGAATGCTAATATATATAGATACATAATATACTCTGAAAAATATTAGTGAGAGTATTTTCTTGCGATGCAATCATTAAAAAGAAATTCCAATCCATTAATTAGTAATTCATTTGTACTTTTGTCTTAGTAATGGAAGATATAAAAAACAAATGGGGATGGGGTAAAGAAATTTAAGACGTGATGACGTTTTAAAATACTATCAATCTGCCGAATTTATGAATCATACTTAGCGCTGTGATCAGCAACTCTTGCTGCAATGATTTTATCAACTCATATAATAAAATACAGTAACGAACGATTGTGAAGCAATCGTCACCTAAAATTTTAGTATCAACATTAAAGCTAAATTTTTAAAAGGTGAGAAACTTTTAAGCATAATTTCAAAAAGTCAAAAGAAATAAATTCTCAAGTAAGAGTGGAAATTGGAAGTTCTACCGCTAAAATCAGGAGAAGTGACAATTCCAAATTGTTATGAAAAGTAGAGAACAACTTGTGAATTTTTTACATCATTACCTAAAGATCGGAAGAAATTTCTTTCTAATTGGGAAACCCTTTTTAGCCTACTTTCCCGTTAAAAATAAAAGAAAGACGAAAAAAGTATTAAAAGTAGCTTAATGCATCCAAAAAATATCGCCAAGTTAAAAAAATAAAAAGGTAAAATGAACATCGAAAAATTAAAAATTTGAAAGTAGGGTATTGAGATGACCGACGGTCTGTCGGTCGGTCTGTCTGTCTGTCTCCCCCCCCCTAATAACTTTTGAATGAACATTCCGATTTGGACAAACTTTTTTTTGTTAGAAAGATCTCAGCGAGTACAGCTCATTCCCATATTTGATTTTTCGACTTAAACCATTTTTGGTTCAACTTTGAACCGTTCAAACAACCTGTCCCCCGATGCTAACTTTTGAGTGAACAGTCCGATTTGAACAAACTTTTTTTTGTTCGAAAGATCTTATCAAGGATACTTCATTCCCGTATTTACATTTCCGATTTGAACAATTTTTCGTTCAACATTGAACCGTTTAAACAAGCTGTCACCCCAATAACTTTTGAGAGAATAGTCCGATTTAAACGATTTTTTTTTTCGTTTGAAGGATCTCGGCAAGGATACTTCATTACCGTATTTAATTTTCAATTTGAACATTTTTTTTTTGTTCAACATTGAACTGTTCAAGTAAAATTTCTCCACCTAATAACTTATAAGTGAACTGTCCGAATTGAATACACTTTTTTTTGTTCGAAAGGTCTCGGAAAGGCTCATTCCCATAATTCGTTTTTTGATTTGAACCATTTTACGTTCAATGTTGAACCGTTCAGAAAAAAAAATAACATTAGCGTCTACGGGGAATTTAAGTTGAATGTTGATCCTGAACTTAAAGTCGGATTTGCTTCAAACTAACTTTGTAAGAAAATGTTTTTGAAATATAAATGTTTGTAAAGTACTTTTCTGAGTAATCTTCTGTGAGGACTCTGATTCCGACTCCGACTCCGCAAACATGGCGGAAATGCAGGTTCAGAAAAAAATGACTGACTGAGCACACGACTTATTGTTTATTTATGTGTTTTATTTTATTTTTTATTTATTTTTTGGCAGACGATTTTTTTTGTAACAAAAATGTTTCATTCACGAGAGCATTTTATTCTTTATTTATATTTAACAACTGGCAACGGATTAAAAATGAAATTCAAGATATTTTATTAACGAACGAGTTTTTTCTTTCTTTCTTTGATAAAATGTGTTTTGATGCTCTTTGTACTTTTAATTACGTTTTTTTTTTTTTTGAAAACGACTGAGGAATTTTTCTACGGAAGAACTATAACAGTTACATTCTTTAAAGGTACGACAAAACTTTATTTATCCGTTTATTTACTTTTTACGTGTCTATTTCATCTGATGAGAGGAGTACATTTTGCTTTTAGAAATCAGCTTTAAGTGCTAAAAAGGTATTTGTAAGAAAAGCAGTCGAAAACTTTGTACAATTGATGAAGTTTAAAATGCAAGACAACGTGTCTACAAGTGCAAATAAAAGGTTAAAAAAGAGAGTTAGAAAACGAGAGTAGAGAGTAAAAAGGTATGTTTGACATAATTTTCAGTCTCAGATAATTAAGAGAACATTGATCAGATGCTGGAATGCCGATGTCGAAGTACGGGAAAGTAGGCTCGTTTAGTTCTTGACAGAACTTCTTGTTTTGATAGGCTTTTAAACATGAAAATTTGGATTTTGAATTCATAAACTCGATCCACTAAACAACTCAACAAGATCAACTCATTATCGAACTTTTTTACAGACAAATGCTCTATTTTTTTACACGTTAAAAATCATTTCTTAACCACGTATAACATTCAAACTACACTACATACAAGTGGAAGAAAATCTTACCTTCTTGATCAATAGTAAAAGGCTGATCGCCGGACAATATTTCGTATTTACATATGTCGCTGAATTTGGCAGAACAGTCGTTGTCGTCGGCTTCCACTTGGACAATTTTGTCGTAGAGCCGATCTTCGTCCGCTTCCGCAGAGTACGTTTCTTGGACGAATTCGGGGGCGAATTCGTTCAAATCCTCTACTGTCAAGTGGACAGTTACGCTAGAAAACGAAGGAGAAATGACTGTTGCAGAACTGATATTCAAAAATTAATCTGTAAAACTTAATATCAAAAACTTTAGAGAAAAGAAGTTTTAGAATGCGGATTGGCAACACGATCGTTGGAATCAAATCGTTTATTCCAAAAACCAGTCCAGTGACAAGTTTAAAATGTCGAAAACGTTTTCGATATCATATTTATATTTTACCCATTGAGTAGAGAGACATTGTTTTTTTTTTTACTGAAAATGATACATTTAAATATCCCCCCCCCCGCCCCATCCTTCAGGAAAAGGTTATGTAGTCCAATTGAACAATTTTATATTATAATATTTTTTTTTCTTTGAACTTAGAAAACTTGGCGTTGGAACTTTTACTACAATTACTAAGTTTGCAAGCAGCAAAGGCAGTCACAAAAAAGTCAAGTGAATACTTCCCTTTCGATTGTTTACTTATTTCACCAATTTATAGGAATGTCTTAAGAATTAAAGTGATCCTGCAATTGTAATCTTCCCAAAAATTGAAGTTGTGCTTTAATGTACAAGTTTAAAATGATAAACTTACGCATTGATTGACATCCAGGAGTCTGTAATAGTTGAAATTCCAACATTCCACTGCCATGATAATTTAATGCACTAACTGAAAACATTAGCGAAAATAATGAAAGAATCCTCTACTTTGCCTCGATTATCCCAAATAAATCTTATTTGATCTCATCAGTCAGAACAAAGAAAGTTATCAAAAAGAAAAGTCTCAAGTCTGCCAAACACTTTTCATTTGAATATTGAAAAGTTATTAGAACTTCAGGCCCGTCATTCCGAAATTTTTCAGGAGAGGGGAGGGGGGCAAAGGGTGTGTACTGAATGTACTATGACACCAAAAAACATAAAAAACCACGCCCACTTCCGTGTGAAAACATTGATTTTCCGGGGGGGGGAGGAAATTGGTCCCCTTTACCTCACTAAACGACGGACCTGTAGAAATTGAGAGATTCTGCCGATATTCCACATAATCTATCATTTTAAGAGTTAAAATCTTGAAAAAAAAAAAAATAACTAGGGAAAAAGATACTCACTTTTCAGATGTTTGTCCATCGCATCCTACAGCAGCGATGTCAAATTTGTAAGCTTTTCGCTTTTCACAATTAAGCTCCTTTTTGGCTACTAACTTCGCTTCACCTTTATCCTTATCCACGATCTGCACCATGAAAGGAATGTCTCCGTGGTGCTTATTTGTGATAGTAAAACTACAAACTTCTCCTGGAAATAAAAAAAAAGACAGAAACGATAAGCAAACAATATAGTACTCATTCACTACACGACATATTTGAATCAAACAAATGATAGTAGAATAGCGACTAAAGTGACCGAATATTTTTGAAAAAAAAAAATAAATAAAAATAAACACATAGACTTATGTATCCGTTAGAAGGCATAATTTTTCGTATCGATTAAACTAAAATTTTCACATGCAAGGGAAATTGTAAGCACCGTATATGACACCATGAAGTTAATTTTAAGCAACACTTTGCAGTGCAAAATTTCCCTGATAAAACAAGTGCTTATATCCGTGTTTTCAAGCGCATAAATTTTCAGCAAAATTTTCTTTTACCTCTCAAATACTGCTTTTTGGTTCGTCTCTTCACTGAAATTTACTATTCTTGGGTGTAAGTCACGTCAGTGGCTTGGTACAGGTAGTTATCAAAATAATGGAAACACAAGAGATTCATAAGAAAATCTACCGTTCATTGCAAAATAAGCGATCAATTGTTCTTTAACTTTAGTCCTACAAAATATAGACTTCACCGGACATTTCCACATTGAAATTAAATCACTCATGCATTTGGGGGATGACAAGAAGGGGGGTCAGAAGAAAAACCGCTTTTTGACTATAACTCTTCGAAAATCGCTCGGAATAAGCTATAAATTTCAGTAATTAATTAGCATACTATGTATAATTACTGTACAAATTTTCAGGAACGTACCACTCTTACTTCCGAAGATATGAAACATTTTTTAAAAGACGGCAATTTTATCTGAAGGGTTTTTGCTCATAACACGAAGAGTTTTTGATCAATTCTTATCAAAACTTCAGAAAAGATGACAAAATACAAGAAAAAGAACATACTAAAACGGTAAATGAAAATATTAAAAATCCGATGAGATATGAACGTTAAAAGGAAATAATTTTTCACGGCGCATGCGCGAACGACAGAAATTTATAACAACAAAAATATTGTAGCCCGGTTTATACTGCATCTTATAAAAAAAGTTCCAGTTGAATATCGCAAAAATTGAAAAAGATATCAACGATCTAGTGAGCTGTAATTCATTCATTCGCAGACAATACATAAATGGCGAGGGGTTGTCCACAAATAGTGTGGTGACAATCGAGCATTTTCTTCAATGTTAAAGTGTTTTCAGTTTGAAAATTTATATTCGGCATAGAAGTCACATTTCGCCTATTCGGCCAGAAAGACCTTATACGTAGGTGGCTAAAAGTATCTGGACACGCTCTGAAACGTTGGTTTTGAACCATGACGCAATAACCTCTAATTTAAAAATAGCTCTTTGTGGACAGTCCCTCACTCTTTATGTATTGTCTGCGAATGAATGAATTACAGCTCACTATACTGCCGTGCTAAGCGCAAAAGTCGTATCTGCACTTTTTGTCAAAATTGAGTTACGGTCACTACGTGATTCTTTGTCACATATTTCACCTAAATATAAAGTTTTGTGGTCATTTGTCCAATGGAAAATATTTTTAAAAATTATTTGAAAAAGTTTCATCTGAATCAAATACATGGAGAAGCAAAACTTTAAACGGCAATTTCTCCTTTTGAAGTCGTCTGCAGATACGACATTTGCGCTTAGCACGGCAGTATATCGCTGATATCTTTTTCAATTTTTGCGATATTCAACTGAAACTTTTTTTATAAGATGTAGCATAAACCAGGCTACAATATTTTTGTAGTTATAAATTTCTGTCGTTCGCGCATGCGTCGTGAAAAATAATTTCCTTTTAACGTTCATATCTCATCGGATTTTTAATATTTTTATTTACCGTTTTAGTATGTTCTTTTTCTTGTATTTTGTCATCTTTCCTGAAGTTTTGATAAGGTTTGATTAAAAACTCTGCGTGTTATGAGCAAAAACCCCTCAAATAAAATTGCCGTTTTTTTAAAAAATGTTTCATATCTTCGAAAGTAAGAGTGGTACGTTCCTAAAAATTTGTACAGTAATTATACATAGTATGCTAATTAATTACTGAAATTTATAGCTTATTATGAGCGATTTTCGAAGAGTTATGGTCAAAAAGCGGTTTTCTTCCGACCCCACTTCTTGTATTCCCCAAAGGCATGGGTGATTTAATTTTTAATGTGGAAATGTCCGGTGAAGTCTATATTTTGTATGACTAAAGTTAAAGAACAATTGATCGCTTATTTTGCAATGAACGGTAGATTTTCTTATGAATCTCAAGTGTTTCTATTATTTTGATAACTACCTGTATGTGCAGCATAATTTAACATGAATCGTCTAAGACAAACCATGGCTACCTGCGATCTTAAGCGGCTAACCAGACGGGCGAAAAAGAGCGTACAAGCAGAACTTACATTTTCTGCCACATCAGTCATTTGGCGCTGATCTCCTAGGGTTCGGTGAGACTTTTTAAAGGGAAAGGTATAGTAATAACATGCGTGTAAAGACTTGATTTCTAGGAGTAAAACTGTTTCAGTCTTAATGAAAAAAAAACAAACATCAAAATACATAGTGTTGTTATGTGTTCACAGTTTAAAAGATTTATAAAGCACATGAAACAATTTAAAGATTGTTTAAAAGTCATAACACATGCAGTCTTCGAAACTTCATTTACGTGAAACATTACGTTGACATCTGATTTAGAAGATAGCTTTATATATTCGAGAGACAATCATTTATTTAAAGGATTGCATTTTCCTCACTTCCGGTTTAACCAGAGTTGCAAAAAGGAAAGCTGATTCTTCTAAAATTACATTTATAGAAGCGCCGAAGAAAACGTAAAAGTTCAATTAAAATGCAGTTAGATGCAGGCCCGTAATTCCGAATTGGGGCAGGGGGGTCAATTAAAATACAGTTTTGTATTTTAATTGACCTCCTCCCCCGGATGGGGGGGAAATTCCGAATTAGGGGAGGGGGGTCAATTAAAATACAGTTTTGTATTTTAATTGACCCCCCTCCCCCGGATGGGAGGGAAATTCCGAATTGGGGGAGGGGGATCAGAGGGGGTCAATTAAAATACAGTTTTGTATTTTAATTGACCCCCTCCCCCGAATGGGGGGAAATTCGGAATTGGGGGAGGGGGGGTCAGAGGGGGTCAATTAAAATATAGTTTTGTATTTCAAAAACCCCCTACCCAGAATGGGGGGAAATTTCGAATTGGGGGAGGGGGTCAGAGGGGGGGGTCAATTAAAATACAGTTTTGTATTTTAATTGATCCCCTCCCCCGAATGGGGGGGAATTCGGAATTGGGGGAGGGGGTCAGAGGGGAGTCCATTAAAATACAGTTTTGTATTTTAATTGACCCCCCTCCGCCGGATGGGAGGGAAATTCCGAATTGGGGGACGGGGATCAGAGGGGGGTCAATTAAAATAAAGTTTTGTATTTCAAAAACCCCCCTCCCCCGAATGGGGGGATAAATTTCGAATTGGGGGAGAGGGGTCAGAGGGGGTCAATTAAAATACAATCTTGTATTTCAAAACCCCCCTCCCCCGAATGGGGGGAAATTCCGAATTAGGGGAGGGGGATCAATTAAAATACAGTTTTGTATTTTAATTGACCCCCTCCCCCGGATGGGAGGGAAATTCCGAATTTGGGTAGTGGGATCAGAGGGGGGGGGTCAATTAAAATACAGTTTTGTATTTTAATTGACCCCCTCTCCCGAATGGGGGGAAATTCGGAATTTGGGGAGCGGGGTCAGAGAGGTCAATTAAAATACAGTTTTGTATTTCAAAAACCCCCCTCCCCCAAATTGGGGGAAATTTCGAATTGGGGGAGGGGGTCAGAGGGGGTCAATCAAAATACAGTTTTGTATTTTAATTGACCCCCCTCCCCCGAATGGGGGAATTCGGAATTGGGGGAGGGGGGTCAGAGGGGGACAATTAAAATTCAGTTTTGTATTTTAATTACCTCCCTCCCCCGAATGGGGGGCGGAAATTTCTAATTGTGGAGGGGGTCAATTAAAATACAGTTTTGCATTTTAATTGGCGCCCCCTCCCCCGAATAAGGGGGATTCCGAATTGGGGGAGGGGGGTCAAAGGAAGAGTCAATTAAAATACAGTTTTGTATTTTAATTTGCGCCCCCTCCCCCGAATGGGGGGATTCCGAATTTGGGGAGGCTGTCAGAGGGGGGTGAATTAAAATACAGTTTTGTATTTTAATTGACCCCCCTCCCCCGAATGGGGGGGAATTCGGAATTGGGGGAGGGGGATCAGAGAGGGGTCAATTAAAACACATTTTTGTATTTTTTATTGACCCCCCTCCCCCGAATTAGGGGGGGGGATTCCGAATTGGGGGAGGGGTCAGAGGGGGGTCAATTAAAATACAGTTTTGTATTTTAATTACCCGCCTCCCCCGAATAGGGGGAAGTTCCGAATTGGGGGAGGGGTGTCAGAGGGGGGTCAATTAAAATACAGTTTTGTATTTTAATTGACCCCCTTCCCCGAATGGGTGGATTCCGAATTGGGGGAGAGGGTCAGAGGGAGGGTCAATTAAAATACAGTTTTGTATTTTAATTGACCCCCCCCTCCCCCGGATGGGAGGGAAATTCCGAATTGGGGGAGGGGGATCAGAGAGGGTCAATTAAAATACAGTTTTGTATTTTAATTGACCCCCTCCCCCGAATGGGGGGAATTCGGAATTGGAGGAGGGGGGTCAGAGGGAGGTCAATTAAAATACAGTTTTGTATTTCAAAAACCCCCTCCCCCGAATGGGGGGGTCAATTAAAATACAAAACTATTTTAATTGACCCTCCTCTGACCCGCTCCTCCAATTTGGAATCAACCCCCAATTCGGGGGGGGGGGCAATTAAAATACAAAACTGTGTTTTAATTGACCTCCCCTCTGACCCCCCTCCCCCAATTCGGAATTTCCCTCCCATTCGGGGGAGGGAGGTAATTGAAATACAAAACTGTATTTTAATTGACCCTCCCTCTGACCCCCTCCCCCCAATTCGGAATCCCCCCCATTCGGGGGAGGGGGTCAATTAAAATACAAAACTGTGTTTTAATTGACCCCCCCCTCTGATCCCCCTCCCGCAATTCGGAATTTCCCTCCCATTCGGGAGAGGGAGGTAATTGAAATACAAAACTGTATTTTAATTGACCCCCCTCTGACCCCTCTCCCTCAATTCCGAATTCCCTCCCATTCTGGGGAGGGGGGTCAATTAAAATACAAAAGTGTATTTTAATTGACCCCCCTCTGACCCGCTCCCCCAATTCGGAATCAACCCCCAATTCGGGGGGGGGTCAATTAAAATACAAAACTGTATTTTAATTGACCCCCCCTCTGACCCCCTCCCTCAATTCGGAATTCCCCCCCCCAATTCGGGGGATGGGGTCAATTTAAATACAAAACTGTGTTTTAATTGACCCCCCTCTGACCCCCTCCCCCAATTCGGAATCCCCCCCATTCGGAGGAGGGGGAGTCAATTAAAATACAAAAGTGTATTTTAATTGACCCCCCTCTGACCCGCTCCTCCAATTCGGAATCAACCCCCAATTCGGGGGGAGGGTCAATTAAAATACAAAACTGTATTTCAATTGACCCCCTCTGACCCCATCCCCCAATTCGGAATTCCCCCCCAATTCGGGAGAGGGGGTCAATTTAAATACAAAACTGTGTTTTAATTGACCCCCCTCTGACCCCCTCCCTCAATTCGGAATTCCCCCCCAATTCGGGGGAGAAGGTCAATTTAAATACAAAACTGTGTTTTAATTGACCCCCTCTGACCCCCCTCCCCCAATTCTGAATCCCCCCCATTCGGAGGAGGGGGAGTCAATTAAAATACAAAAGTGTATTTTAATTGACCCCCCTCTGACCCCCTCCCCCAATTCGGAATCCTCCCCATTCGGAGGAGGGGGAGTCAATTAAAATACAAAAGTGTATTTTAATTGACCCCCCCTTTGACCCCTCCTTCAATTCGGAATTAAAATACAAAAAAAAGTGCCTGCGAAAAGAATGAAAATGATTTTCGTCAATACTTTGCAAAAGACACTCTAAAACAACATTCAGAAAAAAAAAAAAAAAAAGAACACATGAAATTAATATGTAATCGAGTATCGTGGGATATGTTTCGATGAATAATGCATGAACAGAAAAATCACTTGAAAGAAATAACGCGGTTTTCACTGAAAAGCAAAGCGAAATCTAGATTGTTAACACAAAAAAACGCTCAAACCAACCCTAGGAGATCAGCGCCACAAGCGGCGACAACGGTAACTTCGCCTTGTACGAAATTTCCTTTGATCTCCGCCGCGTCTGGCTAGCCGTTTAAGATCGCAGGTAGCCATGGCCAAACTAACTATCCAAAAGTATGGGATGGACTTCCATGAATTTTTGATTTTTCTCCGAAAAAAGAAGGATCGGACTTCTAATCGAATACATCCGACAATGTGTTCACAATACTCTTTTCACCCAAAAACCTAAACTCAAAAAGCACAACGCCATCTATGATAAAGCACTAAAACAGACTGCCCAGCTCAGTTAGTAAAAAGTAATGCTTACTCGTACAAGCTGTAACTGAGACTGGATTCCCATAATACAATTCTCAAATTTTACCATATCTGGCATTTAAGTCAATCCGTTTCCCATGCAATGGCTCCCATGAGGCACATTGCTCTAAATTCGGAGTTACAGCCATTTAGAGATAACACAAACTTCAGTTTTTCATTTCTTCGGGAAAGTATTGAAAAGCTTGAGCCAGTTACTGAGTCTCAGTGGGAATTTCCGAAAGAATGCAGTCTGAAGACTTGTTCCACAAAAACAAAGCTAAAGACAACGAGGGAAGGCGGGGGCAGAGATTAAAATTTTTATTTCGGCAACTTTTAATCTAGAAAATGTTTATAGACCAAGCCATTTCCGCTTAATAGCACAACGGATTTGCTAGTTCGTAAGAATTTGATTGCGTCGCATGCTGTAACTGTTTGTAATTTTTAACAATTAATCTGTACAAGCGTATTTCTCGGATTGAAAGTCGGAAATATGCCTCAAAAATGTAGTCAAGCACATTTTGAATGCTTTGCACTTTGAATGCAAATTTATAATTCTGGAAAATAAAGGATGTCAAAGCAATTGGAATTTTAGAAACATTACATTTGCTTACTTTATTTTCTAATTTACAAAATTTCAAATATTTTAAACGTTGAAAAGTAAACTAGTACGCGTCTCCTTCTAGTCCTATTACCTTCTATTTCATTTTTACAAGATTATATTTTTGTGGAATTGATCACCATTATGGTCTTTAGTGTCTTCGTACATTTCATTCCCTTAAAATTAATTTCATTTTCTTTCTCTAAAAAACTCTAAGGCACACGCCTTAAAAAACACAAGCTCTTGTTTGTAATGCTATTAGAACGCAGTCAGATCGCAGTACCTCGGTTCATATCTAGTACGAATTGACCTAAATCCAGGATTTTGTCCAAATCTATAACTCTCAAGGTTGTGCCGTTTGGCCGTTAGTGGAGACCCCTAGGTTAAGAGTAGGGATGCACCGATTAATCGGCCATAATCGGCCACTTTGCCAAATGTTAATAATCGGCAAAATTGGACCGATTAATCGGCTGAAAAATATTTTTCAGCTATTATTCTTTAAAGTATACTTTCACTAGGAAACTATGATGAATAATTTTGTTAACAGTAATAATTATCCTCACAGTTGACATAAAGTTTTTTTAAAATGAATTCTCTTACTTTGAATAAATATACATAGACAATGATGCAACATTTTTCATGTGGCGATAGTTTTCTCCTTAGCACAGTGCTTTCAGATAACATCTAATTTTCAAAGAATTAAAGTATTGAATTAAATTGCTACTGATTACTAAAATATATGAATTAAAAGCACCAACTAATAAATTGAAGTGTTCACCACACACTCCCCACCCCTCCCTTTTTAGCCTACTTTCCCGTTAAAAATAAAAGAAAGACGAAAAAAGTATTAAAAGTAGCTTAATGCATCGAAAAAATATCGCCAAGTCCAAAAAATATCGCCAAGTTAAAAAAAATATCGCCAAGTCCAAAAAATATCGCCAAGTTAAAAAAATAAAGAGGTAAAATGAATATCGAAAAATTAAAAATTTGAAAGTATGGTATTGAGATGGGGAATTTGTGTGTCGGTCGGTCTGTCGGTCGGTCGGTCTGTCTGTCCCCCCCTAATAACTTTTGAATGAACATTCCGATTTGGACAAACTTTTTTTTGTTGGAAAGATCTCGGCGAGTACAGCTCATTCCCATATTTGATTTTTTGATTTGAACAATTTTTGGTTCAACTTTGAGCCGTTCAAATAACCGGTCCCGCGATACTAACTTTTTAATGAACAGTCCGATTTGAACAAACTTTTTTTTGTTGGAAAGAACTTTTCAAGGATACTTCATTCCCGTATTTACATTTCCGATTTGAACAATTTTTCGTTCAACATTGAACCGCTCAAGCAAGCTGTCACCCCTAATAACTTTTGAGTAAACAGTCCGAAAAAAAATGACTGACTGTGCAGACGATTTTTTGTTTATTTATTCATTTGTTTTATTTTATTTATTATTATTATTATTATTATTTTTGGCAGACGATTATTTTTTGTAACAAAAATGTATCATTCACGAGGGCATTTTATTCTTGATTCATATTTAACAGCTAGCAACGGATTAAAAGTGAAATTCGAGACATTTTATCAACGGACGAGTTTTTTTTTCTTTTTAGCCTACTTTCCCGTTAAAAATAAAAGAAAGACGAAAAAGTATTTAACGTAGCTTAATGCATCTAAAAAATATCGCCAAGTCCAAAAAATATCGCCAAGTTAAAAAAATATCGCCAAGTCAAAAAAAATATCGCCAAGTGAAAAAAATAAAAAGGTAAAATGAATATCGAAAAATTAAAAATTTGAAAGTAGGGTATTGAGATGGGGAATTTGTGTGTCGGTCGGTCGGTCGGTCGGTCGGTCTGTCTGTCCCCCCCTAATAACTTTTGAATGAACAGTCCGATTTGGACAAACTTTTTTTTGTTGGAAAGATCTCGGCGAGTACAGCTCATTCCCATATTTGATTTTTTGATTTGAACAATTTTTGGTTCAAATTTGAGCCGTTCAAACAACCGGTCCCGCGATACTAACTTTTTAATGAACAGTCCGATTTGAACAAACTTTTTTTTGTTGGAAAGAACTTTTCAAGGATACTTCATTCCCGTATTTACATTTCCGATTTGAACAATTTTTCGTTCAACATTGAACCGCTCAAGCAAGCTGTCACCCCTAATAACTTTTGAGTAAACAGTCCGAAAAAAAATGACTGACTGTGCAGACGATTTTTTGTTTATTTATTCATTTGTTTTATTGAATTTATTATTATTATTATTATTATTTTTGGCAGACGATTTTTTTTTGTAACAAAAATGTTTCATTCACGAGGGCATTTTATTCTTTATTTATATTTAACAACTGGCAACGGATTAAAAGTGAAATTCGAGACATTTTATCAACGGACGAGTTTTTTTTTTTCTTTTTTTTTTCTTTCTTTGATAAAATGTGTTTTGATGTACTTTGTACTTTTAATTTTTTTTTGAAAACAATTGAGGAATTTTTCTACGGAAGAACTGTAACAGTTACATTCTTTAAAAGGTGCGACAAAACTTTATTTATTCATTTATTTACTTTTTATGTGTCTATTTCATCTGATGAGAGAGGTATATTTTGCTTTTAGAAATCAGCTTCAAGTGCTAAAAAGGTATGTTTGACATAATTTTTAGTCTTAGATAATCAAGAGAATAATGATCAGATGCTAGAATGCCGATGTCGATGTACGGGAAAGTAGGCTCGTTTGTTCTTGACAGATCTGTTCAAAATGTGTTTTGATGTACTTTGTACTTTAATTTTTTTTTGAAAACAATTGAGGAATTTTTCTACGGAAGAACTGTAACAGTTACATTCTTTAAAAGGTGCGACAAAACTTTATTTATTCATTTATTTACTTTTTATGTGTCTATTTCATCTGATGAGAGGGTATATTTTGCTTTTAGAAATCAGCTTCAAGTGCTAAAAAGGTATGTTTGACATAATTTTTAGTCTTAGATAATCAAGAGAATAATGATCAGATGCTAGAATGCCGATGTCGATGTACGGGAAAGTAGGCTCGTTTAGTTCTTGACAGAACTTCTTGTTTTATAAATTTTTATTTCCAATTAACATAACTAACAATGTTAATAATATTATTGACACTAATATGAAAATTGATTCTAAGAAATTTGATAAAATAATTGAAATTATTTTGTGAAATCTAGGAAAAGGGAAAAAAATCTTCTCCCAGAAATAAATTACTTACTATTTCTAAACTTGGAATTGTATAAGAGATAAAAAACAGTGATGGTAAAATTGGTAGTAGAAAAACAATTATCCTTATCATTAATCGGCTCAGCCGATTAATCGGTAATCGGCCAATTTGCTTATCGGTGCATCTCTAGTTAAGAGCATTACATACGTATACTATACATACGTATTCGATACATATTTACAAGAGATAGTTCATGACCATAGTTAGGAAAAAACAACCGTTCGCAAAATTAGCGATCAACACAGTCAACCCTCCAAAAAATTCGCTGCAAAGAAAAGGACTTCGATAAAGAGAGGTTCGTAATAATTTAAATGCGATTTTCATACACCTAATATTGTACTGGCTTAAATATGTCTTGAACATCTCTAATTTTATTCAGTTCATCTTTTTTTACACTGAAAAAACATTATGAACAAAACTCGATACTAGAACAGATGTAAGATGAACAAAATAAACTGCTTAAAAATCTTTATACGCTTACAGATTAATTCTGCAAGAGTATTTATTATCTTAAGTGTTTATCACAGCGAAACAATGAGGACAGTTTATCGACGTCCAAGCATAATGAGATTGAAGAAAATACGAAGCTTAATGTTTGTCAAATAAGATTTCCAGGGGCTTAAAGAAAAATGATGTTACTTGAAAGGTTTTTTTTTCACAAGCTAAGGATGTCATCTTTATTTGCAAAATTTAAATGATGATCTTACATCAAATTTGACAGCCATAACAGAGAGGGAGAATGCAATTTAATTGTAACTTACTTGCAGAAAGGTGGGATGTCCTTAAAGATTTTGTACGCGCCATTTTTAACATTGAATTAGCTAGTTGGGAACTTTTAAATATTTAAATAATTATTTCTTTTTAAAAAAGCTTTTTATAAAAACGAAAATGAATATCAGAACGAACATTTTCCTATCAGAGCTGAAAAGTTAGAGTGAAATAAAAGAACAAATGAAATTAAAAATCGAAGATAATCGACAAGGCAAAATACACCATGTATAATTAACATAGACGAACACGTCAGCAGCCTAAGACACATCTCAGTTAATGCAGACCTTTGGGTGACATTTCTTGGAGAATTACAAGTATTGTACACTGTACAGTCCAGTGGGGAAAACGCCCTCTTTATTTGAACACTATTTACAGACACGTGAAATACGTCATTTATTAGGAATAATGTCCTGCATAAAATGCATACTAAAACATTGAGTTAAGAGGTCGTTTTTACGCTAAAATGAGCATGCAACATGATTATTTCTGCTCATCTTAATATGGTTACGGTAGTTCATTTATTTATAAAACTGCGTACTAACCTAACAATAAAAACAAAACAATATGATAATCTTACCATCAACAACTCTTATCCTAGGCGATACTTCTACGTTTCGTCCATTTTCTCTAGCTATTGCGTGATAGCCTACGTCTGGTTTCACGTTTTCCAAGTGAGGAACTGCAAAAGAAGATGAAAACAAGTCAAAACACGGATGCATGAAACAAACTTCTAACACACATGTTACGGTTTTATATAGAAATGACAAAATTATTGGAGAAATTGATAAGTCAGTTTTTGATATTCATTTTCTCTTTCAAGTTATAAAGTCCCTCCTTCCTTTCTATTTGGTGATACAAATTGGGATTACGTAGGAATAAAAACGGATAAAAGGGATAATCTGATATGGTGGAGCAAGTGAACTTAGTGCAATATGTACGATAATCTCCCTGTGTGTTCTATCAAACGACATAAAACTTCTTTACCGCCCAATCCACTTTTTGCTTCCATATTTAAAAAGACTCAACTAAATGAGAACGATAACTGTTTTAGGCTCATGCTTAAAGTTTTATGGCTATAAATTGTAATTAGTTTCATATTAAGGGAACCCGATCCAATTAACAGAAACTATACGGCAAACAAAATTTGAACTGAGCAATAATGACACAATCGAGTTCCTATACTAGGTTTGAATGATAATTAAGCTCAGATTTAGGACACCAGATCCGATGAATAGAAATACATCACAAACGCAAGTTAAAAAGAACTACAAAGTTGCAAGCGAAAACAATAACTATTTCTAAGATAGAGCTGTTATTTTTAAATAAAAAAGAAAAGAAAGTGTGAATGCCAATACTTTTTTCAACCATAGTTCCTTTAAAATGTATTTCACCTTTTATTTGAGCTAAAATTTCGAGGTTTCCTTTGCAAACTATGTACTGTTTTTGTCTTTTTCTGGTTTAAATATTTTTTTCGTATTTTTGAATAAAATTTTCTGTATTATAAACACACATACTTTTATCGACAGAAAAGAATATTTTCAACAAATCTTAATCCCATTAAATGATGCGAGAACACATGCCTCGGGAGTCAACAAAACTAGAGCTCTTTTAGAGGACAGGCTGACTTGTCCGACATTTTGGTTCCAAGACATTCTTGGATCCAGCCTTGTTACAGGTATTTGAAACACATTAATATTATACCTGGTTGCTCTGGAGTAAAATAACTTATGATTAGTTGGATAAAGCACCATATTAGATAAATTTAAAAAGATAACTTATTTCTCGAATTTAAAAACAGTTTATTGGGAAATGTTTCATGAAATTTGGTCTATTTTCATATTGTACTTGTTTTAAGCCTGAGTTTATGAAATGTTTTTGTCATATAGACAAAAATAGTCAAATATCATCTATGCAGCTACAATTCAAGCTTATAGCTTCCACTTTTCTTCAATGCGACTTGAGTACAGATACCAGTGGTTCCACGCCCACCGTTTCGGAACCAAAATGTCGGATGAGTCAGCTCTCATCTTATAGGAGCCTTAAACAAAACAAAAGCACCAGCACGTGGATACACAAGAACATTAAATTGCCCGGAGTAAAAATGTTTCACAAAACTCCAACCACTCGGAATAAGTTGAGCAGAACTTCAAACAATACTGACAAGGACCCGAAGCGTATTTCATTCCAGTACAAATAACAGAATACGGACCGAGAATAGAAAACCGCTCAGCTCTCCAAGCCTCGGGCGAGCTCATCAAAATGCTTGACTGCCAAAGCAAACAAGTACGTAGATGCGGCGACACGTTATTAAAAATGAAAAACGAAAGCACAAATCGATTCAAATTTCCTGAAAAATTCATGTTTAATGGGCATTAAGGAGAGCGTTTTCTTGGTTGATTCGATCCGTGTAGGAGCGGGTAACGTCAAACGGACGAGATGCGGAAATTGTAAACAAGTGGATTTATTTATTTGTTAATTCGTTTCAAGAAAGTAAAAGATTTTAAATAAGTACAGTCATTGAAGATAACTTTGAGTTTTAATTCTATTTTAGACTGCCTTATTTATATTTTTAAAGTTTTACTATACTTGTTGTATTCAACGGAAGAAACACTTCTAAAGTAATGAGTAGTTATGCAAAATTAAGAAATAATAAGACATCAAAAGAAATTAAAATGAAGTATTAGTTAAATTTTAAATAATCCTGCCCTTTAGAGTCAATATTATTCGTGCTTACTTAGCTACTTTGAATTCTCCACGCATAGCCCGATAAAGACAACTACTGATACAAAAAAAAGGCAAAATTTCAATGAAAAAACCCTTTAAATAATAAAATATAATTCAGCTAATAAATTAAAGGTAAAAATTTCGTCAATTAATCATGATTAACACTATTGATTATGTATTAAATTGGGTAAAAATAACTCGTATTGAGGAGAAAAATATTGCTCTTCTGCGCAGCAGCGAACCAATGCAGTAAAAACAGTTTAACAGAACTTACAGCGAGAAGTCTCGCCATTGACATTTGTGAGAATAAAGCTTAAGTTCAAAATTCTTTAAAACTTCCATCTTGACATGAATTTTGGATGACCTCCCTTTATGAATATGAAGATGACATTCCTTTTTGAAAGAATGGAAATATACTGACTCCATGTCAAACAATGGATGCTTTGTAAGTGTCTTCCTACAGATTTGTTTGAAATACGAAAAAGTTACAAAGCATGAAGCGGCGTTCACAGTATTTCAAGATTCTGAACAAAGGTGAGATTTTTCAATGGTGGTTATTGCAGATTTGGACGCGTATCATTTATCAAAAAGGATAGATTTTGTAACAGAAGAAAAAAAAACGTATAAGGAAGATAAATATAGTATTTTGGCGATAAAAGGCTATTTATCATAGCATTTCCCCCTTATAAGTTACAGTGGGTGTTCAAGTTTTACTTTTAATGTGCGACAAAAAGTAATACTTCGGGGGCGGGAGAGAGGAAGTCAGAAAATAATTCGGAATGCACAGAAATAAATAGAGGTGGTGAAGCATGGCTGAGGGAAGAATCTTGCTTTCATTTGTCCTCCAATAGTTTCGGTTCACATCAGTTATGGCACCAATATTCATTTTTAAAATGCAGTTTTGCAAACCTATCATACACGTGTAGTAGGAAGAAAAGAACCAATCCGAAACCACGGAACAAAAGTCAATTTATGGGAACACAATGAGTGACGAAGACAACCAATCAAAAGCAAGGGAACAAAGAAGTAAAAAGCAAACAAAATTCACAAAAATTGCTTCCAGACATCAAAAAAGAAGTGCAGTACTGCAAATACAGGGTGTCCACTCCAATCGTGGACCAATAGCTAATTTCTAAACCGTTAGAGATAAGCATATAGTTTATTTAGGAAAAAATCTCCAAATTACGAAAGGAATTTTGGGTCTATTCAATGTTTTTCAAAAAATCAAATTTTGAAAGAGTTACGAAATTTAAATTTTTATACAGCCCCCCAGTCCTATCAATCATATTTAGTAAAACATTCTTGACACTGTAACGTTTAAAACTAAAAAAAAATCACTCTTCTACGACAAAAATTGACCGAGTTATGACGTTTTGAAAAATCAAGATTTTGAAGGATTTCGCATACGGTCCCTAAAGCGATCTCTCGATGACGTCATGAAACAATGCAAAATCTTGATTTTTCAAAACGTCATAACTCGGTCAATTTTTGTCGTAGAAGAGTGATTTTTTTTTAGTTTTAAACGTTACAGTGTCAAGAATGTTTTACTAAGTATGAATGATAGGACTGGGGGGCTGTATAAAAATTTAAATTTCGTAACTCTTTCAAAATTTGATTTTTTGAAAAACATTGAATCGACCCAAAATTCCTTTCGTAATTTGGAGATTTTTTCCTAAATAAACTATATGCTTATCTCTAACGGTTTGGAAATTAGCTATTGGTCCACGATTGGAGTGGACACCCTGTATAATTAACTGAACAAGGAAATTATTTCTAAATTTAAGTTTTCCGGAAATCAAGGTCACGCACGGTAAAACATTTACGAATAATTCTACCAGAAGAAAAATTAAGACAATGGCAAATTCTTTTCTTTCATTTTGAACAAATGAAAAGAAAAAAAACTTCCCCGACTACTATCTAAGTAAGGGACGGGGAATATTTAATCAGAAACTAAAAGACGGGTTTAGTTGACGCAAACTTAACTGGAAAGTTTTGTAGTGGAACATAACACACATACGCAATGATTTTTTTTATTAAATTGTTCAGTGAGCGCATTAACGCCAGTGAAAAAAAAAATTTTTGCTAATTAAATTAATATCTCTCAGACAGAGAGAGCTTTTTAACATTATTTTTCAAAAAGAGGAAGATTTTATATAATTTTTTTAAATGATTTTTAACCTCTTCTACTTCTTCTTAAAATGGGAATAGAGTTGAGAAATTTTCATCTTTTAAAAACAACAAACCAATCGCGGAGGGGAACGGCTACTAAATTGTAAAGGGGGAAAATGTAGCCGGAAATTGCATTCGAGAAATCTTCTCTTTACCTGTAACTACTGTTTCTTTTCTTCACTCTTTTTTAAAAGAAGGCAGAAATAGTACTGTCCCCACGAAACAAATGGAAAGTAAAAAATCGAAATAAATTGATTTTTGCATTAGTTCTGTGAGATTGAGAAAGTTAGCTCAATACTTTTCTCCTAAAGACATATTCACGTATCTCGGAGAAGTAGCAATTGAAAAGGAAAATAAATGTTCTAAGCAAAAAGTTGGATCTGCGGGAAAAATTTATTTGCCCTTTGACAATGGATTAAACAAAATCCCATTATCATACGGTGTTCTATTTTGAACATTTCTCAGATGCATTTAAAGCAACAAGTAACTCCCTGTAATTATTCGAAACCAAAAACTTTACTTTCCACTGTAATCAGTGAAAATTCAAATATTATTGCACATTATTTGTGCAATAGTATTTAAATTTTCACTGATTACACATATTATTTATCTTCAGAGTTCAATCTATAGCACACACATTACTTATCTTCAGAGCTCAATCTATAGCATCAATTTGTTACCTACTGAGTAATTCAGTCAAAAAAATTTTTTTATGGAATTGAAGAAAAGGTCTCTAACTTCTACAGAGTAAAGATCCATAAAATGAAAAAAATATACACATAAAAAAAGGATTTTTTTTTTCCCCTTCATTGAACTATGTCTCTCTTTTTTTTTCATGTTAATGCACTTTCAGCATCTATTGTAACAAAAGGAATAAAAAAAAAAACATAAAATTAAATTTTATTGAACATATATAGATACATTCCACGAGAAATGTGTTTGGTAAAACTCTCCCAGAAACAAGAGTCTGGTTACAGCCCTGGTTACTGTAATAATAATAACATTTGATCACATTAAACCAAATCGGAGAACAGCAGGTTAACAAAGAACAACCGTGACGTAAAACAAAATGGCATCATCAGGTGAAAAAAAGATATTGCCGACAATAAAAGCAACACACACAAATGAAGGAGTCGAACAACTTAGAAAATGAAACCAGTAATCGCCACAGGGGATAGTAAAGCAGGATATCGACCATATAAGATTACGGCAGCTGCAGGTCTGAGACAGCTCCAGAGTGGGCTGTTTCTTGGAAGCCAGGTGTTCGGAAGTTAAATACCCCGCAGTCTCAAGGTCAAGTTTCGGAAAATTTGAGCAATAGAAGGGTAACGTGCAGCCCAAGACGTATCCAAATTTCGGTAAACACGTTTTGCGTTTCATCATTTATTTGTTGGGCAACTTTTTTTTTTTTTCAAAAAGACAGTTGAATAATCCTGAACATAGTTTTAAAAAAAAACTAAAAAACACAAGAAAAAAGAAGATTTTTAAAACTGTTAAATAACCGCTAAGTTTACATGCACTTATAATACATCAACATGTACATGCAATATAGTTTAGCCCAGTATTAAATATATTACTTTTATTTATATTTGTAATGAACGTGAATTTTATCTTTCATTCAAAGTTACATACATACATACATACAAAAACAAACCCACATGTGAAACTAATAAAAGCGTATTAAAAAGGGTGGGGCAGGGGAGATATTCAACACACTAAAATTTAAAAAATTAGATCAAAAATTTAAACTTTCTTCGGAGTTTTCTACATTTTGATTAATGTAAGGCAGAAACGGAGCGACATGAAAAATTCTTTTGTTTATAATTAAATTAAGGGAATAAGTAATTTTTATAAAAAATTTGAGTCTTACACTACATAGATTTTATTGAATAAAATGTTGTCATAATAATTTGCAAATTAGTGCTTCTACAACTGATAAATAATCATAGGTAACTTTCCACAAAATTTGAACGTTTCGGAAGAGGAAAAAAGAGATTTTGAAAATCTTATGCAAAAGGCAATGATACAGGGAAGAAAAAAGAATAAGTTTAAGAAAGAAAGAAAAAAAGGAATTCTCAAAGTTTGGAAAATAAATAGTAATGAGCTTTCTCATTTTCACCAATAAAAATTAATAAATAAAATAATCCAAAAAGATCCCAATTTATTTTTCAAAAAGAAAAATAAATAAATAAATAAAATCAATCACAAAGAAAAAAAATAATAAATAAAGCAAAGAACAAATTAATACATAAAATTAGTCAAAAAGGAAAAATAAATAAAATAAATAATAAAAAAAACGAGTCCTTTTCTTTCTCTTCCGATTTTGAATGATTAACTCAATCTACTCGCGTTTCCTGCCTTTCTACCGTATTACCTAACTACAATTACATACGCAGCAGCGGGAGTGCGTCTTTCCTGATAATGTCACTGCCCTTCCCTTAATTGAAAACAAAATTTGATAAAACGTCAAGAACATTCTCAAACAGTATTAGAGAGAGAGACATGCCCAACATTGACAAGTCTTTTCATCAGAAAGACACACACACGAAGGCGAGAACTGTTCGTTATTTAATTTTGAAAAGGTTCGCAAACACAAAAGCTAGTTTCTTGCACATTGCGAAGAAGATACCCTCAAGCAGCACAATAACACGCCATCTGTCATTTTCAGTACCAGATGGCGTCGTCACACCTGTATCCTCGTGACTGGAGGGTGCACTATATATCCAAGCGGGGATATTTCTTTGCTTTTTCTTTAAAAGGACGAAGAAATGTTCACGAGCACCGACTGGTATGATTAAAGAGTACCTGCTTCGAGTAACTGAAAATTAATCTTACGGTCTCTTTCGTAACCAGAAATTAATAAATTTGTCCATTATTTTTCTTCAAATCAGCTGAAGTAGAAGTAAGACAGCATTGAAAATATTTTCATAATTAAAGCTAATTGCAAGATTGTCATTGTGACTCTAAATTGTAAAATAAAAAGTTTTCAAAGCGGCTGTTGAGTAATTTTTTTTTTTTCAATGCTAGAGTCGATAACAAATTATTTGATGTTATTTTACTCAACGATTATGCATTTTCAATTGATGTACTTAAATTCAGAACGCCGGGAATGTATCCTTAACGTCTCAAAAAACTAAAGCGTTGATAGATTATAACTTAAATTTCAACATTTTACAGTAAGTTACAACTATATTTTGGATTTATTTCCAAACAAGAAAGAGTGTTTGCTCAACAGATTGCAAGCAAGTAGTATTTGGTGGGCAACAAATGTCGAAGCTCTAATTATATTACCTATGCTATAAATTTAACAATGTGCCCAATAACTTTCGACCTCAAATTAAACAAGAAGTTCTGTCAAGAACTAAACGAGCCTACTTTCCCGTACATCGACATCGGCATTCTAACATCTGATCATTATTCTCTTGATTATCTAAGACTAAAAATTATGTCAAACATACCTTTAAAAGCAAAATATACCTCTCTCATCAGATGAAATAGACACATAAAAAGTAAATAAATGAATAAATAAAGTTTTGTCGCACCTTTTAAAGAATGTAACTGTTACAGTTCTTCCGTAGAAAAATTCCTCAACTGTTTTCAAAAAATAATTAAAAGTACAAAGTACATCAAAACACATTTTATCAAAGAAAGAAAAAAAAAGAAAAAAAAAACTCGTCCGTTGATAAAATGTCTCGAATTTCACTTTTAATCCGTTGCCAGTTGTTAAATATAAATTAAGAATAAAATGCCCTAGTGAATGAAACATTTTTGTTACAAAAAAAATCGTCTGCCAAAAATAATAATAATAATAATAATAAATTCAATAAAACAAATGAATAAATAAACAAAAAATCGTCTGCACAGTCAGTCATTTTTTTCGGACTGTTTACTCAAAAGTTATTAGGGGTGACAGCTTGCTTGAGTGGTTCAATGTTGAATGAAAAATTGTTCAAATCGGAAATGTAAATACGGGAATGAAGTATCCTTGAAAAGTTCTTTCCAACAAAAAAAAGTTTGTTCAAATCGGACTGTTCATTAAAAAGTTAGTATCGCGGGACCGGTTATTTGAACGGCTCAAAGTTGAACCAAAAATTGTTCAAATCAAAAAATCAAATATGGGAATGAGCTGTACTCGCCGAGATCTTTCCAACAAAAAAAAGTTTGTCCAAATCGGAATGTTCATTCAAAAGTTATTAGGGGGGGACAGACAGACAGACCGACCGACAGACCGACAGACACACAAATTCCCCATCTCAATACCCTACTTTCAAATTTTTAATTTTTCGATATTCATTTTACCTCTTTATTTTTTTAACTTGGCGATATTTTTTGGACTTGGCGATATTTTTTTTAACTTGGCGATATTTTTTGGACTTGGCGATATTTTTTCGATGCATTAAGCTACTTTTAATACTTTTTTCGTCTTTCTTTTATTTTTAACGGGAAAGTAGGCTAAAAAGTTACACGCCTTCGAAAAACAACGTTTCGAAGTCATTTATTTCTAAAAAGAGATAAAAACATGACCTGTCCGAGTACTTTCGAATGTCAGAATGATGAGCAACATTTAACAATACGCTCTGTTTATTGTCCCTAGACTGTCCTGTGGGGTACAAATTAGATTTTCATTGTCTAACCGGATTACCACATCCATTGTACAGTTAGGCTCCACATATTTTTGTGAACACATCTGTACTACACTGCAACGTTTCTTGACAAAAACATCGTGACGTTAACCTATGAAAAACGAGCTAGATGAAACGTCACAGCCTACTTGGTAAATTAGAGGAGATCGCTGACTGCTTGTGAGCTCTTATTGGCTCCGCCCGTAGTGACGTTCAGCATCAAGTTAAGTTGCTGTCTAGTATAACCTTCTTTCAGCTGATTACTCTAAAAATACTATTATTACACCAATAGAGTGCTTTGCAATCTTAACTTTCAAAAACTAATGCACTTTTGTTTTGAGGTGGGGATTTTACACACTCTGAACAATATTCGTTTTTGTTGCATTTATAACATAATTCTAAGCTCAAAATCATCATTATAATGATGTAAATCTTTCCCGTGATATTTTACTGGACAAACGTGAAATCAACTTCACAATTTTTCCGATTATCGAAAACCATGCAAATTGCTGTGTAAAATATTTAATAAAATAATCTTCAACAAACAATTTACAAGTATAGGACTTTAGCGACAGAAGAAGTAAAAGAAAAAACTATCCGTAAACCTTACAGCTACTCTTTTCTTCAGACCAAAATAAAACGAAATCGATTTCCTCCAACTTTCCAGACAATTTGGATTCGAACAACTTCGACCTTCAAAGCAACTTAGCGGATAACAATGTCATTAATTTTTTCCCATATTCATTCTCGTAATTCACGTAAAATGGCAGGAAAAGTAACACTAAACTCGCAATTTATCTAGGAACGCGTTGCTATCGACAAAGATAATTAACTTCGGCATCCGTTTTCCTCCTTCAAAAAAAAATACACAGAACCATGTTTGGTCGTCCAGTATTGTGCAACTGGACACCGATTCCTGGAGCTGACAAGGCTTCATACGAGGAAATAATGCGTTTTTTATTAATCGATGCTGCTTATTTGTATGGTCGATGATGGATTTTAATTGGGGGAGCAAAAGTAGTCTGAAGCTGCCTCGCGTCATTAATTATGCTGTGTTATTAGCACTCAATATTGTGGCCAGAGCCATTTAGAAGGAAAATTGGCGGTGAGGTTAGCATTAATAACGCCCAAGATATATACCGTTGAAATGATTGCGGTGGAGAAATTAATGGCTACCATTAATGGAATTCTGTTACAAGACTAATTGGCGAGAAGTCATATTTTCAAGACGTCAGCAGAAACAAAGTAGAAAATAAGATCCCGAAACTGAAAACCTAAGGTCAAAAGTAAAATTTCGAACTGAATACTTTTCATACTTAGCTGCTTTTATGAAGTAGAGTAAAGTTGAAAGTAAATAAAGATTTGATAGCAAAAAAGGCTACAACTTACCTGGATATATTGGTTGAATATCGATTCAACAGAGTAGTGTCAAACTGACAGGACATAGACTATCATCATGTCTCCACGTGAAAAAAGAATGTTTACTTAATTTCGCTTTTCATTGTGACAAATCCTCAGCACAGAAGCAGCTCAATCTATCCACGTGACAATCGCTGTTGCTAATTCTATTTTTTGACCTCACAAGCAAAGTGAGGGGAGGGGGCATGTTTAGTTTAGCTACCATGTTAATCCGTTAATCCATGGCGCAACAGCATTGTTCGATGCTCATTGCTCAACTGAGCATTGACTGCACTTCAGTGCCATCGCTACTTAAGATGTTTCAGTATTTTTGAATTCAACGAAATATATTGGCAATAATGTATACAGCTCATTGTATAATCCAATGATTTTAAAGGTGCTGTTTGGAAGTCACTCTTGAACACTCATTTAAAGTTGATGAACTCTCTCGTTCTACAGTGTAACATTCTATGCAATATAGAAATCTTGTGATGTATCTAAGACGAATAAAATATTTGTACACAGAAAATAAAATACGCAAACAGATATAAGTGAAAACTAAGCTGCTATCTAAATAATCGTAACCCATCAGCCATGTTTATAGATATAGAAAGCTCTTTAGAAAAGAGCTTTAGATATACTTTGAGAAATTTCCAGATTTATTTCTTTAACAAAAGATTTTGGCAGATGTTGCAAGAAGCATATTTTGTTGTCTCAGAGCAACAGTAACACATCTGAACCCAGGAATAACAGAAAATATCCAACTGTTGCTTTAAAAGGAAGGATTTATTCTCTTCAAGTTCGCTAATCCTTACCCAATATGTTAGTTACATGAAGCCCCTGACCGCTGACCGTAAGAGTTTGTTTCCCTCAGAAATATTGCATTTGCTCAACTCTACTGCACCAATATTTAAAGAGGCATCAGCTGGAGCTTCATTACTTGGTTTGATCGAAAACTGCATCCCCAAAATACTTCTAAGAAACAACAAGAGAGGATACCTTGCACTGTTTCACAAGCTAGAAAATGTACAGCTACTGTCACTGAGACGCGTTTGGAGTAAATAACGTCCCGTTTTCCTCGCTTTATTGTTATTGCCGATTTGCAAACAAAATGACAGGTATTAAGCTGGCGACCTGTGACAAATCTGAACTTAATACTGTCCTTGAATGAAAGACTCACGTCACAATAAATGTCTACGATACAGAGTTCCTCGTGGAGTGAGCTTTATTTTACAATAGCAGGGGTTACGCAATGAGATGGAAGTAAAATGATTTCAATATTTTGCGACTGAGATTTTCGTCCAATGAAACTGGAATTTTATTTGAAGTGCAAATGGGGAGAATTTCAAATAAGTAGCAAAGTTCAGTTACGTGAAGGTTACAATAATTTACGTGGATCAAATTTAGGCATTTTGAAAGGAGGGGGGGGGGTATGAATTTGATGCCGGGATTATGTTTTGCCGATTAACTTTATATTCCACCTATATAGAAAACATTTGGCTATTTTTACATTTCATAGGACTTCATACGATTTTTATTTTGCTTAAAATCATGTAAAAAAATTCGAAATAAAGCAAGTGTAAATTTTCAAACAATCGAACTGCAAAATGAAATATCAGCAATGCTTGGTGTTTCAGTGCAAATATTTAACAAGAAGTTCTGTCAAGAACTGAACGAGCCTACTTTCCCGTACATCGAAATCGGCATTGTAGCATCTGATCAATATTCTCTTGATTATCTGAAACTGAAAATTATGTCAAACATACCTCTATAGCACTTAAAGCTGATTTCTAAAAGCAAAATATACCACTCTCATCAGATGAAAGAGACACGTAAAAATTAAATAAACGAGTCAATTAAGTTTTGTCGCACCTTTTAAAGAATGTAACTGTTATAGTTCTTCCGTAGAAAAATTCCACAATCGTTTTCAAAAGAAAAAAAAAATAAACAAATAAAATAAAAGTACAAAGAACTTCAAAACACATTTTATCAAAGAAAGAAAAAAAAAACTCGTTCGTTAATAAAATGTCTTGAATTTCATTTTTAATCCGTTGCCAGTTGTTAAATATAAATAAAGAATAAAATGCTCTCGTGAATGAAAAATTTTTGTTAACAAAAAAAATCGTCTGCCAAAAAAAAAAAAAATCATAATAATAATAAATTATACAAAACAAATAAATAAATAAACAAAAAATCGTCTGCCCAGTCAGTCATTTTTTTCTGAGCCTGCATTTCCGCCATGTCTGCGGAGTCGGAGTCGGAATCAGAGTCCTCACAGAAGATTATTCAGAAAAGTACTTTACAATACATTATTTATCAAAACCATTTTCTTACAAAGTTAGTTTG
>JAXGGA010008501.1:0-56519 GCA_038373865.1 Uloborus plumipes
ACGACTTGCTAAAATCGGCGATTTTTCAAAAAAAAATCAGCTGACTTTTAGGACCTTATATTTCAATAACGGGGGTGTGAGGGCAAAGACGCATGAGTCCAGAAACATATTTTACAATGCTCTTTCGATTGGTACTCATTAAAAAAAAATTCATTATTCCATGATCGAGTACTTTCCTGGGGGAAAATTTAGAAACAAGTAATTTGATCAGGATCAAATTGGGTAATTTGACGAGAGAGGCAAAAAAATGACAATTTTTTTAAATTTAATTTTTTTTATCTTAGGTTTTCAGATTTTGATTTCTTTAACTTCTTTCTTTAGCTATTGATTGCTTTATTATACTTTTTCTCAAAATGCTTCAAATCAGTCTTACTTATTTCATATAGCACACAGTATCTGAATAAAGCAAGGTGGGGCCCCTAACGTAGGGTTTCCATCTCAATGAAATTGACTTGTAAACTTAGTATTTCAGTGATTTCTTTTCTCTATTATAAGTATGTGACTGATTTATCACTTCTTTTTTGGGCAGAGAGGGGATAACTTAATATCAGGGCCTCCACATCAATCCGTGATCCCCGGCACCAGATATTGTAATTGGCACTCTTGCCCCTGAAACACTCCACCCTCTATCAACTTATAGTCAAAAAGAAAAAAAAAAAAAAAATCAAGAATGAAGGGAAGGTATGTCTTGGATTGTGGGTTGCTTGTGCAATACTTGCTTGTCAGTTTATGCTGCACAGTCAGAAGGGGTAAGTTTAGAAACAGAAGTTGCCTTGTGTGCATGTGTCAGCAAATTATTGCTATGTTGTGTCTACATTCCATTTGCTCCCTTGTAGTGAGTGTTAGATTGGTAGATGAGGTTGGATGTTTCATCAATTTCAAAAAGAAGCAATATATGGGACTTCATTTTGAAGCTTCAAATTTCCACAGCATTACATTTTTATGGATCTAATTACTACAATTATTAAACAGCGCTTGGCAACTTGTTTAGTTTCGAACTGTTCTTGAAATCTTTGCTGTGTTTACTCATAATTGGACATAGCAATAAATCTTTTGTTGTTGTTTTTAATGATTTGATGCATTTATTTATCTGACTATTTTTCATTTTAATGGAACTTTTTATGTTTGTTTGGGAAACAGATCATTTTAATAAAACATTTAAGTTATTTAATTTAACTAATTTTGTTGGAGAAATCTTCTGATTTCTTCCGATTTTTCTCCATAAATCCTCCGATTTTTTACTTGAAGAGGTTGGCAGGTATGTATCTAAATGCAGGGACCGGACTAAGCATTCGCCACCTCGCCAAATGCGATAAAATAGAAAATTCGGCGAAAAAAAATTCTGATTTGGCTAAAGTATTGGCAAATGGAAAATTGTCAGAAATTTTCACTTAGGGAAAAAATACATGTATTACAGTAAAAAAAGTAAATAATTAAAATTCTTTGACTAAAACTCTCGAAGTTTGGCTAAGACTTTTGAAATTTGGCTAATTTACTGGCTAACAACTTAAAATCCTTAGCGCGGTCCCTGAAATGACATGCAAAGATGCATAAAACTTCGAAGAGAGATTCCTCAGTTTGAGCTCAGCTGCAGATATCACTTTCGCACTCAGCATTTCAGTATAGATATTTTATTAGTATTAATAAACAGTTTAATTTTTTAAAAATATTAATAAACTATAGTAAGATAACGCACCATCAAGCCAACCTGATTCTTCTCATCTTGATAGCCTGAAATTAATTGGTTTGTATTAAAAAAAAAAAGCTAAAAAAGGGAATTTATTTTTTCTTGCAGTAGTTTGCTTTGTGGTTGAAACTGATTGGGGAGATTTACTTTTATTTTGTTAAAAAATGATCCTTGAATTATTTAGCATGCTGTAAAATTCAAACTTCCCAGCATGCTGGTCAATCTCTCTTTTTCTGGCATGCAGGCCAATGCGGGTATAACGGTGCATAGTTGTAAATAAATTTTTTGTGTTTTTATAAAGATTGGGATCGTCATTAAAAGAAAGTTTGAAGGTTTGATGGGCTTCTAGCAATATGTTTAAATTAAATGAAATCTATTTATGGTATGAGTTATGGTAATGCCTTAAAAATAGTTATTGATCCTTGAAAAATTCTTGAGTCCCCCCCCCCCCCTTGATGGCTATAAACTCTGTAACACTAATTGCTTCTTGTTTCGCTATAGAATGGCCGGAAAAAAAGACAAGACCTTGACAGAACAGAGAAGAAGTAAGAGAAGAAAGGTGGTGGAAGAAAAACCGAAGACAACTCCTAAACGCAATGAGAAGAAAGTAAGATCAGTTAAACTCTCTCAAAGTGAGGATATTTACTCCGAAATCACTGCTAAAACAATTATTTCATTAGTAATGTTTGAAATACTATTTCATTTTATTAAAAAATGCACCTATAATGCATGCATTAAAATGCAAGTTTCTGTTATCAACAAACTTTAAATGAAAAGTATACTAAATGTTTTTTTTTCTGGTCGTGTACCTTAAAAAAAAGGCTTTATTGGTATTAGTTCAAATGAATTAAATACCAATTGAAGGGCTTGGAAGATGGAGGGGTTATGTGACTAAACCAAAATTGTGAATAATTAAAGTTCAAAGTGTTATTGTCACAATTATTGCAGCATTTTTGCATTCTGGTTTTGTCGATAGTGAGCATATGAAATTGGTCTAATGACACCTACTTTTTGATGTACCAAGTTTTATTTGCTTATTTGTATCCATTGCTTACCACTGTCCAGAGTGTATTTTCAAAAGTGTAACATAGCCTTTTCATCTGCCAAACTCTTCGATTACTGAAACATGCATATTCTGTTACCAGGGCTGATGTTAAAGATTTTGAACAGTTAGCCAATAATTTAGCCAAATTTTAAAAGCATTAGCCAAGTTCTAAAAGTCATAGCCAACTGATTTAAATATTTTTTTTATCTGTATAAACATTTATTTGAGAACAAAGTATAATTTTATAAAATATAAACAATAATTAAAAAAATTATGAATTTTTTTCTTCTTTTTTTATGTATGACATTTTTGACTACCTATCTTTTGAGAATGAAGGAATTTTTTTTTTTTTGTGGAAATTTTGGAGAATTTTCTTTTTGCCAATAAGTTTGCCAATTCAAAAATTTTCACCAAATTTGATTTTATAGCATTTGGCGCAGTGGCAAATGCTTAGTGCGGCCCCTGTATAACTTTTAACATATTCTAAGGGTTTTTAAGCATTTATAATTCCAAAGACAAAATTGCATGTTGCATAGAAAATAATGACTGACAAGAGAAATAAAAAAAACTTAATAAAACAAGCTTTATAAATGTTTAGGTAATGTATAAAAAACTTTTAAATCATATTCCAATTTATTTTGAATCATCTGAAAATTTAGATTGCAGATTTAAGTTTTCAGTTTTGTTCTAACATAAAATTAAGTCATTTTTATCATCATAAGAAAAATATTGTGACTATTTTCTATTAAGCAGTACTTAGAAAAAATAAATAAAAAATAAAAAATGCTGTGAAAATATTTTTATAATCAAAATCATTGTCCTTTAAACTGTTGGTGCAATAAGTGTTGTATCGAATACTCGGTACTCGGCCAAAGTACTTCCCCATACATCTCTAATTGTAATCATTCAAATAATATTGATTTTGTGCTTAATAAAGTTCTTGTAGTTGTAGTAATTGACTTATTCAAGATTTTCCCTTAGGTGAATTTTCAATCCAAATCTCATTTAGTAAAAATCTGTTTTTGGAAACATAACAACACCCATCACGTGCTTTTGCAGTGTCTGAGTTTTCAATTTTCTGGCATCTTGTAAATAGTCGAACCTCCATATATCAAAGCAACTTGCCTTAAAAATATTCGATGCATAGAAATTTCAATGCATAGAATTGAGCTTAATTTTAGCATAACTTTTCCTGATATAATAATTTCCGAGCTTTGAGTAAAAAAATTGCATCTTAGAATTAAACGCATCTGATTTAACACATGTTTTGTTCATCGTTTTCTTCAGGCTTTCATAGTTGCCATAAAAATGTTGAATCATTTGAACGAATCGTGTATGCAAAATTACAGCAATAGAGGAACCATGCCGTATCGCTCCCAACTTCGTTGGTATGTCTTTTGAATTCTCAATCACTGTGGACTCTTTTTTTTTTCATGTTCAAGAAATTAATAATACTTAAATGAATATTCATAAGTAGGTAACACAGAATCATACATGCTTTTTGGTGTTCGGAAAATGGAATCTTTTAACATTTTCCTTGTTTTTACTTTCAATCCAGCAATTATCCTTCAAATGTTTTTTGCGTATAACAGTGTTAGAAAAAACATTCTAATGCGCTCAAAATATGAGCATACACTGTACTGTGCTTTTAATGCTGCAGAAATTCGTCGTGAACTTTTCCCTGTCAAAGTTCGAGGGTGTATGACGTATTTAAATTTTATTTTGCATGATTCTAAGGGCTTGATTGCAGTGCCTCTTTAAATTATGAAGTGTTTATAACAAAACCATGCATTGCCTTCTCTAAATGTTAACTTTTACAAATCAAATTTTTTTTTTGGGACTCTATTTCTATGTTCTCAACATATAAATCTCCTATGGATGTAAAAAAAGTGCAAGTAAAATTGGTTAAATGCATATTTTTTAAAATTAAAACCATGATGTTATGAAAAATAGCTATTGTTAAAACTTTTCGTTCATAGTGCCTACTGAAGATATTAACTGTTTTTTGTCAAATTTTGCACATTAGCTAACTACTACTACAGACAACTTTTGGCAGTTATTAAAAGTTGATGTGTACATTATACTCTAATGTATAACCCAGTGGTACGTGAGCCAAATTAGGTTGAAAACGCTGCTATAAATTGATGAGCAAAGTCCGTCGTAATGCCCCGATTAGTATCTGCTGCCTTCACAATACTGTCATAGCAGGTTTACCCCAATTATATACTATTTACATTGATCGGATATATTTCTACTATTGGATTCAAATTAATAGTGGTAAAAAACATTTCACTTTTGTTTCTCTATGATTGATGAGCAAGATTTAACCTTTCAAACATATTTAAAAAGTTTACTTTATTAATTAAAAAAGTTATAAGTTGTTGTAGTAATGAATGCAATGTAGTGAACTAACATTTTTTTGATCTTGTTAATTGTTTTATATTCTTATACTATTTCGGTTTATTTTTTAAATGTAATTCTTGATTGAATTAGTTTCAGATAAAATCAGTTTTCACAAGCAAAATTCAAGGAAACGTGCTGAGTAGCACTTTGGCCGAGTACTGAGAACTCAACTTTTTGCTGCTTGGCCGGGTACCGAGTTATTGAGTACTTGATGTGACACAATTTATAATACAATGGTTTTGATTATTGAAATATTTTCATAATATTTTTCATTTTTCTCCTTATCTCCTTACTCAAGATAGTCACAAGCTGTTTCTTGCTATTATAAAAATAATACTTTATTTTACTTCTAAGTATTGTTATCACTGTGCCAAAAATATGAATATGCAAACTTATGGCTTGAAAAGTTTTCAAATGATTTAAAATAGAATGGAATATGATTTAAATATTTTTTGTTATCAGTCTGTGACTATTCATTTCAGAATAACTCTGACTTCCTGGCCAAAGGTAAGTTACGAACCTCAAATATGAGATAAAGAAAAGGTATTTATACACAAATACACGTTCATGTCTTTGGCATGGTAGAAATGACACAGGCCACAGCTAACTTTTATTCTGTATTGATTTTATATGCAGAGTTTTTCAAAACAAATACAGTCGAACTTCCATATATTGAAATTCTACATATCGAAATTTTCTGTATATCCAACTTTTTGCAAATCTCCATGTTCATTACATAGAAAAACTGCTTTTCTATATCGAAATTATTTTTGGACAAACTGGGACATTATATTCGACTTTAGACAGATTGCTTCACAAAAATTAAAAGTCAGAGGGAGAAGGAAGCTCAATGATAATCACTTTGAACCTCAAAAGTCAGTTGGGGTTAAGGGGTGACAAGCAAATAATAAATGAATTTCAAATCTAAGTCGTTTTCAAGTTAATGTTGTGACTTGCCCTTTGAAACTTATTTCTTTATTTTCTGATAATCAATGTTCTTTCTTAAATTTGCAAACTTTCAATAAAAATCAAAACAATTTCAAGCCATCGAAAAATGAAATACTAGTAGCATTTAAAATGTTACGTCCTGAACTTCAGTTTACAAAAACGTTCCTGATGAAATTTTTAGTGAATTCAATAACGCAATTTTTTTTTTGTTGAACGTCTTGTAAAACTAGCTATTCAGCAAGACTTTCGTAGTGTCTATTTTCTTTAAAAGAATGCAAATGTATGATCATTGTAACCCATGTCCGGATTGCTGTTTATTAAAAAGAAACAATTTTTCTGATTCATTCATTTCTTAATTCTTAACTTTCATGTAATGTAATTCGCGAGGAAATTAGCTTTATGAATAAATAGAAAAATATCTTTAACTTTGATATTTTATGAGTAATTATAGAATAAAATTAATAGTCTGGGATCCATGATAGTTATTTTTCTGTTTATTACTATCAAGCTAATTTTCCATGAGTAGCTTCATTTTAATGAGACGCCCAACTTTTCCTCTTACAATAATTCTCGATTGTGGTAGCTAACAGGGGTAACAGGGATAAAATGTGTCGATTTTATGGATCTCAAAAACTTATCACTAACTGTGGCTTTTTTAATTAAATCTTAAGATAATTATTAACATTGTTGAAAAAAAAAGTCGTCCTAAAATGTGTATGGTTTGTAGGACAAATATTTCTCTTCCCAACATGTATCGATTACGAGATCATCAAAAGTGATTACTAACTGCCTGAGTTTTTTCCTATTGCTTAGTTAATATGTTTTTAATTTAAAAGTCACATTGTCCTACAAATTGCATGGTACGTTATCCCGGTCCTAGGTTCTCAAAATGTAGTACCCCGATGAAAAAATAATCAGCACCAAGCTGAATCTTCTTGAATTGCGCCGTTTCAATGAGACTCCCGACAATTTCATAAATGAAGTTCTGGATTGTGGTAACTAACAGGGGTAGCTGAGACAAAATTTGCCAATTTGACGCTTCTCAAAAATTTATTACTTACTGTTGGTAATTTATTAAAAATTTAGAAAATTACCAACTTTAGAAAAAAAAATTGTCCTACAAGGTATATGGTTTGTTCGAAGGGTCTCCTCCCAAGATATATCAATTACAAGGTCATCAAAAGTGATTACTAACTACCCGAATTTTTTCCTATTGCTTAGTTAATATGCATATAATTTAACAGACACATTGTCCTACAAATTGCGTGGAACGTTATCCCGGTCCTACGTAATGTAGTACAGATCCCTGAAGAAAAAATAATCACTATGAAGCCGAATCTTCTCGAATAGTGTCGTTCCAATGAGAGGCTCAATAATTTCATAAACAAAATTCTGGATTATAGTAACTAACAAGGGTAGAAGGGAAAATATATGTCAATACTTAAAAATTTAATACTAACTGTTGGTTTTTTTTAATTAAATATTAAGAAAATTGTTAACATTAGTGGCAATAATATTCGTCCTACAAAATGTATGCTTTGGTCAGAGTCCCCTCCTCCTAGCATGTATTGATTACAAGATCATCAAGAGTAATTACTAACTACTTGAATTTTTTATTTTTGCTTTCTTCATTAATATTTATATAATTTAACAGTCATATTGTCCTTCAAATTTTGTGGTACATTACTACGGTACTCCAATTGAATACACACTTTCAATTTGTGCTAGTAGAAATAAATTTATTTTGCATTATTTGGTATTATGGCTGATCTTTTCCAGTATGCATGCACAGAGCATATAGGAATTGTCTGTAAATATTGACCATAACCCGACAGAAAATCGGTTAAGAAATTTAATAACGACATTTAGCATTCTTGAAAACTTTTTTATATGCTCGCAAGCATTATTAACACTTTACGGACACTCCATCCTTTGAAGAACTATTCTCTGACTTACAAGGTACCCTATTAGTACTATTTTCTTTGCTGATTAATTATTTGGAAATTTATTAATTTTTTAAATGTTGTTACTGAGTCGGATATCACTTATGAGGAAAATGATGAAGATGGAAGTGACATTAGTGGCGAAGATGAAGATTTTTCATATGAATCTGATAAAGATTAATTTTTCTTTATCATATAAAGACACAATACACAAAAAATTTTACTAGAAAATAGAGTTAGTTAAATTTCAAAAACGTAGGACCGGGATAGTGTACCACGAAATTTGTAGGACAATGTGTCTGTTAAATTATATATATACATTAACTAAGCAGTAGAAAAAAACTCATGTAGTTAGTAATTACTTTTGATGACCTCGTAATCGATACATGTTAGGAGGAGAAATATTTGTCCTACAAACCATACACCTTTTAGGACAAATTTTTTTTTCAACAATGTTAATAATTATCTTAAGATTTAATTAAAAAAGCCACAGTTAGTGATAAGTTTTTGAGATCCATAAAATCGACACATTTTATCCCTGTTACCCCTGTTAGCTACCACAATCGAGAATTGTTGTAAGAGGAATAGTTGGGCGCCTCATTAAAATGAAGCTACTCACGGAAAATTAGCTTTAATTGTAATAAACAGAAAAATCTCTATCAGGGATCCCTGCCTATAAGCTCGCTTCTATGTATATAATTTTTTCCCAGGAAGTTGCTACTTTGATATATGGAGGTCCGACTGTACATAGAATACAATTATATTTTATATAAAAAAACAACTGTATAAATTACTTAAAAATTTGTTGTCTTGAACAATATTTAAATTTTTATGACTGCTCCCCTACACGCAAAACTTCTTGCAACAATCTTGACGGATCTTGATATCGTATGAGATTGCATATTTAATTTTGCATAAAGATTGCATAACAATCTTTATGCATACCTGCCAACTTGTACGTTTTGGCCGTACAATGTAAGTTAAAATGTTAATTATAATAAAAGATAACTGCTGAAAAGTGTCAGTGATATAATTGCAATAACTTATTTAATGTCTGATTTTCATCAAGAAATAGGCTATTATTTTAGCACGGTTTCGTAGAGAAAATTGTAAGATTTTCTAGGTAGACATGTTGGCAGGTATGTTTATGCAATCTTACATACATTCTGACACATCAATATTGATTTCGTCTTGCACTATCAAGATTGTTATAACAATCTTGCTATAACAATCTTTATGCAATCTTGCATACATCTTGACATATCAATATTGATTTGCAATATCAAGATTGCATAAATCTTGTCAGCGTCAAGATTGAAAATAATGTTCTTGATATCTCATTTTCGCCATCAAGATCATTAGCGTGCACAATAGGACAGAGGCACATGCGCTTAGTTTTACACCCAGCATTCCGTTTTTTTTCCTTCTTCAACGCGAAGCAAGGGCTGCAGGTGGAGACGTGGATACGATTTAGGCTTCGTTAAAATTCGGTTGCTTCATTGTTGTGTGCAATATTATTGTTTTAGAGTTATTTTATTATGATCCTATACTGCATTTATTCGATGACGCTATGCTATACAATCCATATCGCGACCAATTAGTGATCAATTGCCGAAATGAGTGACAAGAAAGATTTTCGTTCCTAAACGTTGCTGACAACAAGGAATTACATGCAAAGATTTTATCAATCACTCTTCAAGCTCACGAGTAAGCTAAATTTTATTCATTAACTATTTATGTTATTCTTAAAGATAAATTGATTTTTTGTCTAAGCAGTATTTTTAAAGCTGACATCTATCTAGAATGTAACTTAAATTTTTTGTTGATTATCTCGATACAATTAATGCTCCTCAATTAATCCTAACTATGCAGTTTGTCTTTGTAGTACTAAAAGAATCATAAATTTTAAAAATAAATCAAATATTGCACCATATTTTTATCAAGCTCACTTCTATTAATCATAAGTAATAATAGTAAGAGGAAGAGGAAGAAGAAGAAGAAAATAATAATATTGATCGCAAAAAAAATTAATTAAAAAAAATTCAATTAAAATAAATTCAGTTCTAAGTGCTTAACAACAAGTCTACAAGCTAAAATGAAACTTCAGATTTAAGATGTAAAGCTCAATCTGAAGTTAATGTAGACATTTTCATTCAATACAATTAAATTACAATTAGAATAAACAAAAATATCTTCATGTGAACTTCCGATCATGTGTCAGCCTTAAAAAAATTCTTCAGCTAGAAAAATAATCAATATTGAAGAATAACAGATAGTTTAAGAATGAAATTTAATTCTTGAATTTGAAGACAAAAAAATGTCAAGATCTTGATATTTTCTTGTTATAACAATTTTTATGCAAGATTGCAATAACAACCTATCTTGTTATTTTCTTGATGTTAAGTTGCATGCTCCTTGTCAGACAATCTTGTGGCAAACCTCTGACAATCAAAAATCAGTAACATAACAATCTTGAGGCAAGATTGCCTTCTTGACACGTCAATCTTGAGGCAAGAAGTTTTGCTTGCTGGGCAGTATTGGCCGAGTACCGAGTATTTACCGAGTACACGGTGCAATACTAACATCTGACATTTGGAAATTCTAGGGAAGAAAAAGAAAACTTCCAGAAGCTCGTGTTCGCCAAGCGCTGGCGGACCGTCCTATAATAATAAAGCAGGAGCCTTTCGATCCTGAAACTGAAAAAATATTGAATTTCGTTGCATCTGGCGATCCCTATGTCCCGCCGAAAAATGTGGTTCATTCGCTTGAAGGTGATTTTCGTGAAGGTGATTCGCTTGAAGGTGATTCGCTTGATGGTGATTCGCTTGATGGTGATTCGCTTGAAGGTGATTCGCTTGAAGGTGATTCGCTGGAAGGTGATTCGCTGGAAGATCAATCGCTGGAAGGTCAATCGCTCGAAGGTCATTCGCTCGAAGATCATTCGCTCAAAGATCATTCGCTCAAAGATCATTCGCTCGAAGCTCATTCCCTTGAAGCTCATTCCCTTGAAGCTCAAGTCGATTCAGTGAGCCTTTTTAACTTTTACTTTCTTTTAGCCAGCGGTTTCCAACTTGTTGGAGATTATTTACCTGGGTTCGCCAACATACAGGATGTTTTGTTTTGACTTGCATGACATTTATTTTCGCAACTGTTTGTCCAAGATAGGGGAAAGTACCCCAAAACGGGATAGCTAACCTATTCTTTGCTTTATTTCTTATTGTACACAAGGTACATTCCAAAGTTAGACACCATTTAAAAGTATACACCTTTTACATTACTAAAAATACCTTGTTATATTTGTTCGATATTATTTATGTGAAAAATACTGGTTTCAAAAAGTCTTATACGATCCCGTTTTACCCGACCAAGGATGGGTAAAACGGGATAGGGAATTGTATGTTATTATTTTATACTGATTTTACTTTTGATTTAGTTTTTAGACCAAAAATAGGCTACGTAATTGTAAAGTTGGAAAATTACATAACACAGAAATCGCATAAAAATGTGTCGTCTTCTACGCCTGCTTTGGAATAAGCTTCGTGGGCCCATCCCTGGCAGCTCGAGCATTGTATCCAGCTTCCTTCTCCAGATTTCGATTCAAGATACAGAGCGTTGCAGAAAAAACATACTTCATCTTTTTCAGTTTCATCTTCTGAAGACGATGACGTCCAACCTTGGCTAACTGATTTTTTTTTTCATGTTACGTCTATTTTCTTTCATTTTTGTAAATGATGTTTGTGGGGTTTTTTCAGGTTCAGAGCAACATTTTAAAAATTTATATGCCTGTTTTGCATCTCCACCTGGTTTTCTTTTACGCCTCATTTGTTTTGTTTTCGGAACATTCAAGAGACTTGTTTGGGCAGCCCTTTTTTTTCAGCTTTTAAGTTCTTTCTCGTTCTTTTTTTTTCTTCTGTTCTTCTTCCAACTAAAGTTTATGTGGGCTTCTTGTTATAAATGCTGCTTTCCCTCTTCTATTGTGTTTATTTTGAGGCCTTGGTCCAATCACTCGTTGAGGAGGTAGAGTTTCTTTGGTGATATAGAAAATGGCATTGAAAGGCGACAGTATAGTCCAAGTCCTTTGACTCCTGTTGAAGTGAACGGTTGGATAAGGCCTGCATTTGTGCTAGTGTTATCGTTGCACTAAGTGATTCTTTCAGCACTGTCTCTAGTGGTTGTGATGACAGCAAACTCTTAGATGCTATGACTGAATTTGAAAATCCTTCGGATCTGATCTCATTTTGTTGCAGATTTAATGGGTGTTTGGATGTCATGTTTGAGCATCCAGCAATGGGGGATCTGTTGGAAGACAGGAAGCGAACAGATATTCAGGAAAGACATCTGGGGTTTTATGGGAAAATGCCTGTTTTCGTGAACCCATACACAGCAGTTTCGACAAGAGCTGCACGTTAAAATGCTGCATTGAACATATTTCCTGATAGTAATTCCTTTGTCAGGATGGTTGAACATCCACTTGCGAACCTCTAGCTCGCTTCGTGCTGCTTAAACACATTGAAAAAACACTTATGGAAATGGTCGGGTAAAACAGGACACATCAAAATTGTATCCCGTTTTGCCCGACCATGATGCTTTTGACAACATAAAGAGCTGACCCCGGAACCGCCACTCACTAGCTATATTTAAGTACATGAAATAGTTGCTAAAAGAGCTATGAACAGAATACAATTCTAACAGGAATTGTTCCGAATTACGGAGAACCACAATTCTAGTTGTTCTGCAGTCGAAAAAAGTAAAAAGTAAGTAAAAATCTCAATTGAAAACTTTGAAAAAATATTTCTTTGCGAAATACGTGGCTAGAGTTGAGATTTTAACTGAGTATGCTGTTATGGCGGTCGGGAACCAGTTTAGACTATCTCCTGCGAGATAGTAACACCAGTCAAGCTCCAACGCCCATTATCCCGTTTTGCCTGCCTATCCCGTTTTGGGCAACTCTCCCCTATATACTTCCAATTGCAAAAATGTTCAAAATGAGGTGCAGAGTTAAGGGCCCCAATTAATTTTTGGGGGAGTTTTATTGGATTAAAAAAAAAAGTGTAGCAGACTTTTTAGATTTTTTTTTCATGTCTGAATGTGGGAAAAAACATTGCTTTAGTGGAAAATATTCACAAGTAACCGATTTTTAAAAAGTTAGACTCTTTACTTTTCCTTTAAAAATTCCACAAAAAAATCATTTTTTTGAGCCTTTTAAAGCAGAATCCCCCTTTGACATATTAAATGTTTGAAGCAAAAAATGAATTTAGTCATAAAATACAAACTTCAACTTTTCATACGAGCTCCAGGTCCCCTATTTTGTAAAAAATATCTGCATTGAAAAATTATTTCAGCAAAAAAAATTTGAAAGATTTGCGATTGATCGAGTTCAAAGTTTTACGTGGGTGTTCAGAAAGTGTGATGAGAACGTGTCTCCCTTTCAGTAGAATGACTGATTGTCATTCTACTGAAGCCATAAGTGCTATATTTCCCTCCAATATGTGTTATTGACTGAAAGTGTAAAGTGGTGTAAGTCACAAAATGCAGAGTTTTATACCACGGTCAGTGTTAATTGCTAATGTGCTAATGTTAAACTTTTTGTCTCTGAATTATTTTAATACTCTTGATTTCCCTAAATATAAGTTAGAGGACCTAGGCTCCATATAAAAAGTTACATTTTGTGTTTTGTTGACTTTTTTTTTGCTTCAAACTTTTATTATTACAACTCTGCACCTCATTTTGGGCATTTTTGCCATTGGAAATATGCATCTAGGACAAACGGTTCCACAAATAAAGGTCTTGCAGGTTAACACAGAACACCATGTATATCATTAATATTTATCATAGAATACATCAGATAATTATCTTTAAAATTTCATGATATTTTGATATTCATTTTCCAAATTAAGATATTTTTAGTATTAAAAATTATATTAATCATATTAATAGTGTTCATTTATCATCAAAAATACCAAGAATGCTACTATATGATATATTTGCATCATTAACACGGTTTGCCAATATACACTGAAGTGACAAAAGTCATGGGATACCTCTTAATATCGTGTCGGCCCTCCTTTTGCCCGGCGAAGTGCAACAACTCGACGTGGCATGGACTCAACAAGTCATTGGAAGTCTTCTGCAAGAATATTGAGCCATGCTGTCTCGATAGACGTCCATAATTGTGAAAGCGTTGATGGGGCAGGATTTTGGGCACGAACAGACCTCTCGATGGTGTCCCATAAATGCTCAATGGGATTCATGTCGGGCGATCTAGGTGGCCAAATCATTCGTTGGAATTGTCCAGAATTTTCTTCAAACCAATTGCGAACAGTTGTGGCCCGGTGACATGGCGCATTGTCATCCATAAAAATCCCATCGTTGTTTGGGTACATGAAGTCCATGAATGGCTGCAAGTGATCTCCAAGTAGCTGCACATAAGCATTTCCAGTCAATGTTCGGTCCAGTCGCACTAGAGGACCAAGTCCATGCCATGAAAAAACAGCCCACACCATTACGGAGCCACCACCAGCTTGAACAGTGCCTTGCTGACAGTTTGGGTCCATGGCTTCGTGGGGTCTGCGCCATACTCGAACCCTACCATCGGCTCTTACCAGCTGAAATCGTGACTCATCGGACCAGGCCACGGTTTTCCATTCATCTAGGGACCAACCGATATGCTCACGTGCCCACGAGAGTCGCTGCAAGCGATGTCGTTCTGTCAGTAAAGGCACTCGAGTCGGTCTTCTGCTGGAATAGCCCAAGAAATCCAAATTTCTCCGCACAGTTCTAGCAGACACGTCCATTGTACGTCCCACATTGATTTCTACGGTGATTTGACGCAGTGTTGCTTGTCTGTTAGAATTTACGACTCTTTGCAGACGTCGCCGGTCTCTATCTTTAAGTGCAGGCGGTCGACCACTGCGCTGTCCATGGTGGGATGTTATGCCTGAAATTTCATACTCTCGGCACACTCTTGACACAGTGGATCTGGGAATGTTGAATTCTCTAACGATTTCCGAAATGGCATGACCCATGCGTCTAGCTCCAACTAACATTCCGCGTTCAAAGTCTGTTAATTCACGTCGTGCGGTCATCATCACGTTAAAACCTCTTCACATGAATAACTTGAACAGAAATGAAAGCTCTGTAAAAGCACTGCGCATTTATACCTGTTCTATGCGATGCTACTGCCATCTGAAAATTTGCATATTGCTATCCCATGACTTTTGTCACTTCAGTGTATATCAATCAATATACAACATGATATATATGGGTCATTCCGACGAGAATGGTATAATCATGTCTGAAACTCTTTACTTAAGATTATCAATTTAAATAATTTACACCAACTAATCATATATTTTTTTTATTGAGTTTCCATTTATTTGTGTATAATGAAGTGTAAATAACTAGTACATGACTCAATTATGAAAGGATTTTAAATATTTTGATCGCTTTGCTTAACAGAGTGGACAAATAAGCCTTTAAAAATATCTGTATAATCAGAATGAAAAGTTAGAATCACAGAACAAGCATAAAGTGGAATAAACAGCCTAAAACTGTAAGTCTGTCAATTTCAAGATAAAATCTATTTTTTTACATCATGAAATCGGCTCTAACAGAGTGGACATCCAACAGTTCAAATTAACTATCATAAGAAAAGAATTAGGCTCACCCTGGTTGTTGACTACATAATTCAATGTAGCAATCACAACAGTTATACTACCTATATTAAAAAAAAATATATATCACATTGAATGCAATTGTTTATTTTATTTCCAAAAGGCACATAACATAATGGACAATTCGAAACATAGAAAATCTAGGGACATGGATAAATAATAGTGTTTTTTGCTGAATTTTTTTTTCATTTGCGTAATAATCTGCAGAAATGGTGTTAGAAGCATCTTTTGTGCAGTGCAGTGTAATTTATTTTGTTGTTACATGTCAGTTTAATTTTAAATTACATTTAAAATTCTAGCAATTTGAAGCTGGGACACGTCATTTTCTCGTTCTTCTGACAAAGATAATTTTTTTTTGTGTCATTTCTAAATGGATTATACCTCATCAATTGATACTTGATGGCACAAAATTAAATGGAGAACCAATAAAAAATACACATAATGGGTGGTAGTTATAAAAATTGATTTTAAGAAATTATAAAGTCTCGAACATGATTTGTACCATTTTCGTCGGAATGACCCATATCCATTTTTTTTTTTTTTGAAAGTATCATATTTTGATATTTTCGATATTCATTTTTTCAACCACGATATTTTCAAAATAAAAATTATCTTAACCATATTAGTAGTGTTCATTTATTATTAAAATAATCAAAAAGGTATACTATATATGATATATTAATGGATCTTTAACAAAATATAATGTGTAGTATTACATTCCTTTTTTATTTAATGCTCTTAAAATTATTAGCAATGTAATTATTTTAATACAAATTAAACCTTTCAATTGAGGTCTATATATTATAATAATGATGTGAGAAAGTAAACAGTGATTGGAGGGTATATTTACTATTTAAAGTCTTTAGTTTGAAAATATCGGATGTATATCAAAATATCCGATGCATATCAAAATATCAAGATATTTTCTAACCTTTATCATTAATATAATGCAATGCTTCAATATAATGTTCCTTTTTTATTTTATACGTATAAAATTATTAGCAATGTAGGAATTTTAATATATATTAAAACTGCAATAGTTAAATAGTCAGAAAAAAGGAAAAGGTCTTATGACTTTGCAGTGTGCAATGACTATAATGCTATTCATTTCTAAATTATATAATTGTGTAAACGTTATACTAATAAGAGAAAAATAATTAAATCAGTTAATGCTAAACTAATTGAATTCTAATCAATCAATATTTTAATTAAAATAATTCTAAATTATGTATAAATGCGTCACATATTACAATAATTGAAATATTATGCATATGTACCATCTTAAATAACTTTTTCACGTTTTAATATTGCATGATATTTTATGTTTATATTAAATAGGATACTATGATGTTTTCCTGTGATTTATATAGGGTAGGGTGTCCCCCCAAAAAAATTAAAGTCAGAATTTTTTGTAGCATACTCTTATTTTTTTCCTTTCGCATCCAAACAATTGTAAGAAAAGTTTCATGTAATTTGAACTACAACAACCTGTTCTGACTTGTGTCTGAAAGTGTGAACTAGCACACATTCAGAAGGCCGAATTAAATTTTTTTTCGGGGAGACTCGAAATCTGAGGGAAACGTTTCCCTCATAGGTCCCACATCTACTACAAAAACATTTATCCAAATTAAAAAATATTTAGATACACGTAAGGCTTAAATTTTATAATTTTCTTCAAAAAATTGATTTTTTTCTACAAATATTTTATAAAATAAAAGGTAAATTGTAAGAAATTATTAAGCTGAAAAATTTATACTGTAAAGTACGTTATTAACGTTAAGTAGAAGTTTTTCCTCACTTGCAATATTTATGCCTTCCACATAATACTGAAAAATACAAATTTTTTTTCAAGTTCAAGTTAAATTTTGTATTTTAAGTAAATTATTCTTTAAAATTTATCTGCAAATGTTGATTTGAAAGTATGTTCTCTAAAGAATGTTTTAGACTGAAGTGGCCCCTGGGATTTTTGCCCTTTATTTTATGTTAGATCTCATTTATCCCGAGTTTCTTGATAAAGTTTCATGATACTTCCGTTTTTGTACCTTCAAACATTTTGTAAAATTACTAATGTGAGTTTACATGGCTTAGGTATTTTTCTTAACCTTGCTGAACTTTCAGTATTATCATTATCAGCTTTAAAATATGAGAAATGTTAATATGCCGGTGGCCGTTATCAATCATAATTATTTGTTGAATTACTTTTCAACTGAATCGAACTATGAAACTGAGGCTTGACATGGGTTACAGTAATGTAAGAATATGTTTGTTTTCTCTAAAATAAATAAGAACATAAAATTGTAGCATAATTTCTGTTACATTTAGGTTCGTAATCTTAATAAAACAGACCCTCAGACATTTTTAAATGTTTTAAGATTGCATTTTTTTAAAAATATTTTTTCAAAACTTTTTGTTATTTTTCTTTCTTTATTCATTCCACTCCACTCGCTATTTTTCATTTTTCTACTCTTATCGCTGCTCTTTTCTTACACAATTAAAATCAAACTTACGCCATCATTTTTTTAAAAAAGAAGGGAAGCCCCATTGGTGACGGTCATATTCTCCTGATCGGTTCAAAACTATAGATGCTTTTCTAGTTAATGTCTATTAAAATTTCTATTAAACGTTAATTGCATTCTTTATAGTTTATATTTTTTGGTTTGATATTTTCTTATACGTTGCTATTCATTTTTTCAAAAATATAAAATAAAAAATCAATGTTTTGAAATTTTTTTTTATAAATTTTAGGCTTTGTATGGGGTACTTTAATATTTTTCATTTTGATAAATGTTTTTGTGGTACATGTGGGCTATAGGAGCAATGTTTTATCAACTTGAAATTTAGAATTTCCAAATAAGAAAGTTTTCTTTGTTTCAGCTTAATGCTTGTTTGCACTTTCAGACGAAGGTTAACACGGGTTGCTGTTGTTCAACTTACATGAAACTTTTTTTACAACTGTTTCAATGTAAAATTAAGAAAAATGGTGTGTAGCAAAAAAATCCATTTTTTTTCGTGACACCCTCTCCCGCACAGTATTTAGTTAGATTTACAGTGTGTGTTGTAGTTTGAGTTATAACATTTAATATTGAATTGTAATTATGTTTGTATGGCTTATGGAGTGTGTGTGATCCCCGGTGGGGCCAGATCTAAGGACCTCGGTGATGATAATAACCCAGTGCTTTGGCCTCTGAGTCAAAAATCCTCATGACTTGGGGGACAATGTTAGGTTATGATGTACTCTTGGGTTAGGTGCTCTTATGTATGCCACATTTGAAAAAAAAAATACTTGCAAACATTTAAAAGCAATTATTCACGTGAGTTTAAAGATATCAAATAAAAGTCAAAAAATCAAATAACTACCTTAGAATGAAAGTAAGTTATGTTACATTAATCTACTTTGAACTAGGAATACTTGATAAAGAAAAAGAAAGGTATGTAACAAAAAAAATCCATTTTTTTGTGACACCCTCTCCCACACAGTATTTAGTTAGATTTACAGTGTGTTGTAGTTTGAGTTATAACATTTAATATTGAATTGTAATTATGTTTGTATGGCATATGGAGTGCGTGTGATCCCCGGTGGGGCCAGATCTAGGGACCTCTGTGGTGATAATAACCCAGTGCTTTGGCCTCTGAGCCAAAAATCTTCATGACTCGGGGGGGGGGGGGGGGGCAAAGTTCGGTTATGATGTACTCTTAGGTTAGATTCTCTTATGTACGCCACATTTTTTTTAAAAAAAAGAAAAAAACTTGCAAACATTTAGCAGCGATTATTCAAGTGAGTTTGGAAAAATCGAATAAAAGTCAAAAAAAAAAAAAAACAAATAACTACCCTAGAATGGAAGTAAGTTATGTTACTTTAGTTCACTTTGAATTAGGAATACTTGATAAAGAAAAATAAAGGTATGTAACAAAAAAATCAATTTTTTTGGACACCCTCTCCCGCACAGTATTTAGTTAGATTTACAGTGTGTGTTGTAGTTTGAGTTATAACATTTAATATTGAATTGTAAAATTTTTTTTTTAAAATATTGTTATGTTTAAAGTACTACCAAAAAAAAAAAAAACTCTTTTTAATCAACAAAATAAAACCAGCAATAACCAAATAAATGTAATATTGTAATGCTTTTTGGTTTTTTTATAAAAGTCCTTATTTTTGACATTCTGTGCGATCTAACCTGCCAAATGCCAAATAAATACTCGGGACATTTTAATAAAAATGAATGAAATAGCACTTAACGAGAATAAAATTTGCAACAAAATGAGACCAAAATAAAGTTACTAGGGTGAATAGTTATGAGCAAAAATTCCTTTGCACATAACCTACTGTCATCTATCGAAGTTAACCATTGTTTGATTTCTATATTTAAATTTAAAAATTAACCAATCAAAGTATTCAATTCAAATATTGTTTGGATCGCCAATAGCTGCAAGCCGCAAGGTGGCGCTTTGTTTCGAACAAATGCATTCCGCTTTAAGCAACTTTAGTAGGCATTTAGTGTTAAGGAGGCATTAGTTTAAGACACAGACTGCTGAGGTATTTAAAATATTACATTATTTGACAAGCTTGCATGGAATATATGTCGATGTGCAGAGGAAAAGGTTTGTCCATGTGCAGAGGTTTTACAGAGGAAAAACTACCATCTTTGGCTGAAAATCACTGTTTTTTCATTACTTTACTCTCTTTGAGGCACATGTTAATATTATCCGATAAAGCTAAAACTTTGCAAAACATGCTTTCCTGCCCAATGACACATTTTAGGGGGATACCGCAAAAGAAATTTGAAAATTGTTTTTTTTTTTTGTGACCACCCTAATGTATATATATATTAGGGTGATTCAGAAATGTATTGAAAAAAATAAACTTTGTATTTTTGTGCGTCTTACCCTCTTATTTTGTGCCACTATATACACTGATTATTTGTGCAAAATTTTGGCAAAATATATTAATATTTAGAGGTCGCTCAAACGCCTTGAAATTTCGTAATATTGACAAAAACGTGATCGTAAATGATATCTATAGAAAAAAGGAGCCTTTGTATTTTTGTGCGTCTTACCCTCTTATTTTATGCCACTATATACACTGATTATTTGTGCAAAATTTTGGCAAAATATATTAATATTTAGAGGTCGCTCAAACGCCTTGAAATTTCGTAATATTGACAAAAACGTGATCGTAAATGATATCTATAGAAAAAAGGAGCCTTTGTATTTTTGTGCATCTTACCCTCTTATTTTATGCCACTATATACACTGATTATTTGTGCAAAATTTTGGCAAAATATATTAATATTTAGAGGTCGCTCAAACGCCTTGAAATTTCGTAATATTGACAAAAACGTGATCGTAAATAATATCTATAGAAAAAAGTAGCCTTTGTATTTTTATTCATCTTACCGTCTTATTTAGGACCTTTATATACACTGAATTATTCGCCCAAAATTTTAGTAAACTATATTTACATTTAGGAGTACTTCAAATTTTGTGATAGTGGCACAAATGCGAACGTAAATAATAATAATAATAAAGTTACTTTATTGCTTTTTTATATCTCCGAAGAAAAAAAGCGTGCAATCACAAAATGAACTATATATCTGAAAAACCAATGAAATGCAGAAAAGTATGAAAACTAATCAAATACGGAAAAAGTATAAAAAACAAATTTAAATACATTAAATATATAGTAATTCGCTCATTAATTCTTGCAATACTTTTTAAGGTTACTTTTTTGCAACTTTGAAACTTTTTCTGTGGTCCTGTACCACTTGAAGAAGACACTGTCTTTGTTTTTCGTCGTTAGTGATAGTCTTAACAAATGCTTCGATAAGGGCCATGCCACGCTCCGTATTGTCGTTTACAATCCTCAGTTTCTTTGGTAGTATAAAGCCTTGTTGGTAGCTACCTTAAAGATTCGAATTCTTAGGATCAAACAGCTGATATATTTTGAGTTTCTTCTTTACATGAATGAGGACGCTAAAAATATTCCAAATCATTTCTTAGTGCTTGCACAAAAAGGGTTGCTGGGAACCCAGCTCTTAGATATTCTTTCCCATTAACGATAAGAATGTGAAAGAAATCACATTCATATGTTACGAATACCTTTTGTTTGCCCAGCTGCATGTTTGAACTGGTTGGGAAATATCCATAACTTGAAGCCATAAAGAATCTTTAACATAGATATAACACGAGGAACCACTCCTGGGACGCGAAAACATACACCAAGAGAAGGTGCTCTGCTCAAGAAAATCGCACTAAGCTCTAGTATCTTCCTTGGACACTTCTTTTACATGGGTCATCAGAAGTTAACTTTGCGCAGCTTCCGTTACTAGTTGCACGTTGCTCTGAATGTGCTACCAACTCCTCAACCTCATCGTTCCTCAGTCCAGGTTTAAAATTAGAATGTTTTATTCTGGACTATGATTGCTAAAACCGCTTAAACAGCAGTATTGTAGATCCAATGGCAGTAGATGGTTCCACGCAATTGCGTGAACATCGCATCTGACATTGCACGCAATCAAATACCCCAATTCTACCTCTTTCTTGGTTTATCGGTTAAAATACCGAGAGACCAAGAGTAGAATAGATTTTGGTTGTAATACCACAGAAAACACAATGTCTAAAATATAATGGCGGAAAGCACAATATGAAAGTTGCTTCCCTAGTTTTTTTTCCCCCAAGTTCAAACATGCTCCAACTTTAGTACCGGCAATGCATGTCGTATTGAAACACATACCATGTACGAGCTCAGTAAGTTCCCATTTATCTAACTGGTTATCGTAGAGCAGCATTTTCCGTAGCAATTCCAATGCCTGACTAACTTACTAGAACCCAGAAGTAAATCATCAATGCTTGTGGTCCTGATACTAATATTGGTATGAAACCCGCCGATCATCCTTCATTTTCCCAATATATTTTGCATAAGTGTTTCGTTCCAATGAACTATCAAAAGAAGTCCTAGATTTAAACGACTTTTGTAAGTTAACGGCCAATTCAGAGCGAATAGTTTGCATTTACCGTTTTATGGACGTTGTCAATTCCTCCCCATTTTGACCCATACTTTGTACTGTAGCAGTTACTATCAAAGTGACTTTCTGTCACTTATACTGGGACCTGTTTAGAGTGGATGCTAGGTGTTTTAGCCAAATAAACTCATACACCTCAAACAACCGAAAAGAAAACAGAAACCACAGCCCGAGCTTGCAGCTGCATTTTCGACCCAAACTCAGGTAAGAGATAATGCAGCTTTGGAGCGGGGGGAGGGGGGTAATCGTTACAACTCACTTTGAGCTATTATTTTATTGACTAATTACTTAGTAGAGTAAACTAACGTTTTAATTATTCCATTTTATATGAAGAATATTATTTCGGTAATGAAGCTGTATACTCCAACTCTCGAAATTGCTAATTTTCAACAGAATTCGATCGCGTTGAGCGACCTCTAAATATTATTCAATTGAGCTAAAATTTTACATACATCACATTCATGAATAGTGTAAAAAAACTACGGGGTAAGACCAGAGAAATTCAAAAAAATTTTTTTTGAATCACCCTAATATATATATATATATAGGGTAAGTGCTCCAGTAGTCGGCAATTTAAGAGATCTTTTGTGGATCTTGGCTAACCTAGAACTTTCAGCTATCAATACAGCAACAAAAACAAGGTAAAACTTAAGAATGAACCTTTCCGATAGTGAATCACCTACTTTTTTCAGAAATTAAAAAAATATGTTAAAATCTAAGCTGTTGTCAACACTAGTAAATGCTCCAGTAGTCGGCCACTGCAATCCAGTGCTCGGCCACGTTGAATCCAGTAGTCGGCCACTTCATTTTCATTGATCTTATCTGATATAGGGGGTTGAATTAAAAAAACAAAACAAAGGGAAACTTACAACGAACCAGACCCGTCATTTGGAGAGGTCAGGAGGTGGCCCCCCGGTTTTGAGAAATCAGTTAATTAATATATAAGTGGGCTTGGTGTTTGCTTTTTCCCGATGAAATTGCATTGTGCTTGCACCCTTTGTCCCCCCCTCTAAAAACGTGAAATGACGGGCCTGCAGCGACGCATTATACTTAGTCTGGTTATATTTTTCGTGGTACCTGGTATCAACTTGTTTAGATAATCATATTAGTGTACTTCTTGATACACTGTGTGCTTTACTTATTTCTCTAACTATCAATCTACCATTATTAATTTTAGACAGTAAAATTAGCACAGAATTCTCGGGACATTAATGTTTTTATACTTAAGCTGACTAAAAACAGTTTCATTTTAAAAACTCGCCCTAAAAAAGTATTTTTTTCTGAATAACGTCTAAAAATATGTCTATATCAAAAAGAAAATAATTTAAGACATAAAAAAAGGCTTCGTAAGGGTATGAGTATAAATTGCGCAACACTTTTTTCCCAACATACTTGGCCCCCCTCCATCCCTTTTCTCAATGTTTCACAATTCAAGCTACCCACCCCTACCACACTATAACACACAAACAAATTGTTATTAAGGAATTATAGTTGAATTAAACTAAAATTGAGTATTCTTTCTGCGATATGACTTTATTACCAAATGACGTTTTAGTTTTATACCACGGCCAAGCCGTGCGGGTACCACTAGTGAAAACTCATATTTCTTGTTACCTCCCCCCCCCTTCCGCAATCTGTCAGTTTAATTAACCACCCCTTCCTCTTGTTAAACCTGGACACCGTTTTAGGACGATCTCCAGAAATAAACGATTTAACTTTGTATTGTGAAATAAGTGATAAAAGATAAAATAAATGTTGTAACAATGTAGCTTCTAAAGAAAAAATTTCAGCAGCACTTACTAAAGATGCAAGAAGGGACAAAATAAAGGAAGTTTATATAAAATGTACAAAATGTACTTGCTTAGGAAGTAAAAAAAAAAAAACAGGAATAGCTTTGTAGTGAACAGTAGTTTTTAGTGATAATGACCAAAGAATCAAGAAATGAAAAACTGCTTTACTGTTTATATAAACATAAAGACGTAATAATAGAGTCGACACAATTCATGACAAATAATCACGTCGGCACTTAACTGGTTCACATTCATTAAAACGGAATTTCAACATATGGAACATAAAACTAAAACTGTAGCTTCAGAAATGTGTGTGTGTGTGATTGCTTCCAAAACTGCAAGTAAAAATACATTCAAAAATGCGCTGAAAGGAATCTCCATCAAGGCTTCATCTAGCACAGAATGTTCCACTGAAGCAAGTTTATTTGTTTTAAACTAATTGAAGTAAGATGAAATAAGGAACTAAACGGAACTCGGGATGTCATGAAAGTAATCTTTTAGCTTTCGACAAGAATATTAGTAAACAAGGAATAACCTTGAAAACAAAAAAAAAATTAGTTTGCAGCAATGTAACCATGTAGTTTTAAAGTTAACTCAGCACAATTCTAATCCTCTAGCGAAGAAAACTCAAGAAGTCAAACATTTGGGGAGAATCATTAGTGAAAATGTACCAACATTTGAAACAATTATCCTAAATAGAGCACAGGGGTCTTGAACCTTTGGTAAAGCAAAAAGTTTAGCATAATAGCAAAAGAAAGAATAACTACATGCTTGGCACTCATTAAATAACTTGAGCCTATGTGACTATTGAATGTAGCTGAAAACTGGGAAATTTGGTTAGTAGCCAGTGGCCAGTGGACTCAATTATATTAGTCTCCACTTTTTAAAGTTAGTCGCCACTTTTTAAAACTGCAACTAACGAAGCACTGTTAATACGTTTTACGTTTTATATGTTTTTAAATGGGTTCCAGAAGCGTTCAATACATATTGATGTAAACCAACAAGTTGTATATTTATTTGTATGTTTCTTTATACAGTCCCTTTAAAATCGTATAAACGGTGCTTCACTTTATGTTTCAAATTTTTGTGAATAACGAAAAAAAAGTATCAGAATATCGCTCACGTAAGAAAGATGATACAACTCAAAAGCACAAAATTTTACAGAAGAGACAGAAAAGAATTTAAACTTTAAGTACAGCCTAAAACAAGGAAAAGTTCAGTTTTAGAGCATTAGTAACTGATTTTGCAAGCCATAGGGACCCTTATGATTTTTTTTTTTTTTTGTAAACAACATCTCAAACTGTTATATATTTCTACATGAACCGCAAAATTTACCCATTTGCTCAGTCATAAATAAGATCAAGTCAAAAGTAATTAACCAGTTTCATACTCTTATTCATTATACTTTAACTAACATTTATATATAGAAACAAAAATGCATAGTTATATACGTGTCCTTCTCTATATATATTTGCTGATTTTCTGACTAAAAGAATGTACTGTATTTTCGGGTAGATAAGACGCACCACCGTATATGCCGCACTTCGCAAAATACCGGAGAAAAAAATGCGTTTCATCAGATACGCCGCATCAGCGTATAAGCCACATAAAACTGTCACAAATTCAATCTGCAAGAACCTACACCTACGCTGTATACTGGTATTGACATCGTTCAAAAACAATGACAAAGAATTAGTAACATTGATTTGAAAACAGTGTTTCAATATTATAAATAAATAAAACATTGCAACATTTTGGCGATAACTGCAACTTATAGTAACCCTGTTCTGCTACAGTTGGTTTCTACTGCAACCCTACTTCCCATCCTCAGGGCAAGGGTGGTGGGTGTTTTTTTTTTAATTTGTTTTTCGGTTGGATTTGTTTTCGTTTATTAGACACTTAGACAGGTTGGTTATGGTTGATGTTTTTTTTTTTCTTAATTTATTCCACTTCCTTATCGGATCTAGGAGAATAAAATAACATCTGAATAAGCAGAAATGCTATCACCCTTTTCAAAATAGATCTTTTCAAGGGCGTTGCAGTTCTGGTTTTCGATGTCACTCTAAATTTGTTTCGTTTTTAAGCAATAACTAAACATAACGTGAACTTTGAAAAAAAAAAGACAAAAAAAAAAAAACTTTTACATCGTATAAGCCGCCATGGTGTAGCCGCAGAAGTTAAAATTCAGCTTTTAAACACGTATAAGCCGCGGCTTATCTACGCGAAAATACTGTATTTTATAATGATGAGTTTTAGTTAACAACTGGAAACATTTAAAAATAGAGTAAAAAATAATGCTAAAAACAAGAAACCAGAGTTAAATTGTTTATTTAAACACCTTTTAACGAAAAACGATGTTATTTTAAGTGACTCCTCTTCTTCAATATTGCGCTTTCCCCCACGTGATCGCTGAGCAACCATTCCAAAGCAGGTGGCACGTGCAGGGTTCAAAGTGCAAATGACGAATGGCGGTTCCTGTTGTGGCTCAATTTCTCCCTCTAGCGATGGGGAGAAGAGGTGGGGAAAGAAATACATGGAAGTAGAGCCGAACAGGAGGGGGGAAATGTGGTTCGATTGGGAATGTTTATAGAGTGACTGAGCAAGAGTGGCGACCGAGGGTGGCGATGGATGCCACATTTTTAAATCGCCACTTTTGCAACTTTAATCGCCACGTGGCGAGTGGCGACCGCTAATTTTCAGCTATACTATTGAAGTGATGCATCTTATCTCCTATAATTGGGGAATGTTTATTAACTGCCGAATAAGTATCAAAAGAAGTCAAATCACTCGTTTTGCTAATTTCATTAGTTTAAGATAAAATTTGATAAAAAAAACTATTAAAACAGCATTTGATAATAACTAGATGAGTATTAAAACTTATAATCTTAACTCAACGTATGCGTATTTAAAAATCTCTTTTTTAGAATTTTCAATTAAATTTACAACACTAGGAGAAATAAAATGTCGAAATGGTGGTCAAAAGAAGTTAAGACATTTAATTTAATTACCATTTTTCAAGAAAAATAAACTTTGGAAAAGGTATTTTTACTCAAAACAGTTAAATTGTCGCTGTACTTTAATAAGTTAATTTAGTTTTAATTTGATGAACCCATATTAAGAACGAAAAGCTACATTAAGTATGTGGCCGACTACTTAATAAATCATCCAAACTGCTTAGAATAAGTGATCGGCATACCATGGCCGACTATTGGAAATGCAGAAGAATTCTGTACCCAGTAGTCGGCCACCCCTTTAAAAAATAATAGAGTCTAATCAGGAGTTCGCTCTTTCATTGAAACATTATGTTGGACATTCCATTAAGATAAAAATCATTCAAATTTACAGTAGAATTAAATTAATAAGTGTAATTGGCCATTTTAAGAAGACGTGTCCTCTTAGCTGAAAAATAAGCAGAATCGCAATCTTGGATGACGGGCACACCATTCAAAATGAAATGACTCATTACTAATTCAAAAAAAGTACCCAAAACTTAACTGCGACTGGTTGATGATTGAGGATAGGTACATGAATGTGTGAATGCGCCATATCTGATTTTGAATTAAAAATGTACCATTTATGAGGAGTTTTATGTCATTGTGGCCGACTACTGGAGACTGGCCGACAACTGGAGCACTTACCCTATATTAGGTCATTTAAAAAGTCCTTGCGCTTTTTTCTAACCAGATGGTTTGACGTACATATTTCGCGCAACACTAATCCAATTGCGTTATATGAGTATTCGTTTGAAAGGTGGCGCATTTCATGCTACCTTTTTGTGACCACGTTCAAGTATTTCGCCAATCGAGTAAAAAGTTATAGTGCTTTAAAAATAACTGAAATATCTGAAAAATACAATGGGTAATGCTTTTTCACTGCAAAAAAGATAAGAACGGCCTATGTTTTTAAAAAATGTTATGTAAGGGGGCAATGAGTGAACGCCGTAATCAAAAGAGGTATACTTTATTCCGTTCCGGAAATTTCGATGTCAAAGATACACCTCTCTCTAGTCGGCTATTCACTGAAAAAGTCGATGAAGTTTTTCAACTGGTTTAGCGGGACCAACGCGTAAGCTTTTAAAAGATGGAGGAGACACTTAACATCAACCACATAACAGTTTGGGATCCTGTGAAGACAACAGGTTGCTCAAAGAAGCTCCATGTTTGGGTGACACAAGAATTACCGAAAAAGAAATTGATCGACAGAGCTATCATCAGTAAAACGCTTCTAAGGAGATCCAAAATCGATTCTTTTTGAAGCAAATTATCACAGGAGATGAAAAATGGATTAGATACGAGACAATGAAATGCATGCGATCTCGGTAAAGGGTTGTGACTAGGGATGCACCGATTAATCGGCAGTACCGATTAATCGGCGATAATTAGCCACTTTGCCGATTATTAATAATCGGCAAAATCTTACCGATTAATCGTCGAATTTTTTAATTTTTTTATATTATCTTTTAAAGTATACCTTCACCAAGAAACTATGATAAATTGTTTTATTAACAGTAAATAAATGTAATTTTCTGAAATCCTTACTATAACATACAGTATGAAAGTGTGTACAGAGTAAAAACAAAACAAATAGTTCATAGAAAACGTAAAACTGATTGGAATATTAAAAGATAACCCTCTGCAAATTCCTGCAATTTTAAGTTGAAATTGAAAACATGAATATTTCATTTCATTTATAATCAGTCAAATTTTGCTGATCAACCGGCAAAAAAGATGTTTTAAATAAAATGAATTCAACAATTCTTGAACACAATATTACGATAGATAAATTTATAAACAAGAAATGAATAATTTTCTGCGAACAAGAATTACACGTTTTACGAAAGTGTAATGAGTAAAAACAAAACAAATAATTCAAAGAATGAAGTACAAAATAATAATAATAATAATAAATTGCCTCTTAGTTGATATAAATGATTTAATAATTTAATGTTCCTATTCTGAATAAATCTACACTTATAGACAATGTTGCAACATTTTTCATGTCTCGATATTTTTCTCTTTAGCTTATTGCTTTTAAATAACCTCTAATTTTCAAAGAACAAGTCCTGAATTAAATGGCTACTTATAGTTGAAAATTAAATTTAAATTAAGAACACCCCTAAATTAAAGTGCTCATCACAGTCCCCTCCTCCTATTTGTTTTAATAACTATTATGTCTAGTGTGTTAATGTAATTTTATTTACAAAAAAATTTTAAAAATTTCAAAGGAAGTTGATAAAATTTTGAAATTATTTAACATGGAGAAAAACAAATCTTCTGTCAAAAACAAATAAGTAACCATTTTAAAAATCGGAATTGTATTAGAAAGGGTAAAAACAGTGAGGGTGAAATAGGTAATATTAAAAATAATAAACCCGTACATTAATCGGCTCTACCGATTAATCGGCCGATTCTCATTCGCCGATTAATCGGTAATCAGTAATCGGCCAATTTGCTTATCGGTGCATCCCTAGTTGTGACCCACCACAAACGACTTCAAATCCAGGATTGACGGTATAAAGGCGTTTCGTAGAAATGGAAGGGCATTGCTCATAATGACCTGATACAACCTGGCACAACAGTAAATTCTGTCCTCTATTGGGCATAACTCAGCTGTTTCAGTGAAGCAATCAAGAAAATGCGACCAGAATTGGCCAACAGAAGAGGAGTTGTGTTCCACCATGATAATGCTAAGCCACACTCATCTTTGATGTCTTAGAATAAATCAAAGAAACTTGGTTATGAACTTTTGGTGCATCTAACGTATAGGCCAGACCTTGCTAATTTTGATTATCATTAGTTTGTCTCTGAAAAATTCTTTTGATGGCAAAAAATTGGCTAACTGAACAGTCGCTGAAAATCACTTGGCTAAGTTTTTCGCCGATAAACCTCAGAAGTTTTGCACCAATGAAAATATGCAGCTACCGAGGGAATAGCTAAAGGTCATAAATAATAATGAGCATATGTACTTAGATTAAAATTAATTTTCAAATAAAAAAATTCTTACTCAAAAACTCACGAAAAAAGCGCGGAGACTTTTTAAATGACCCTATATATATATATATATATTTATTTATTATACAGGGTAAATTTGACTAAATCTGATACACAGAAGGGGATGATAGAACTGCCCAGGGGGAACATATAACCACCCATTATTGTGTCCTATTCGTAACTGTAAGAGTTATTGCAGATATACGAAAAATGAATGAAAAAGCAAAATTCTGAGAAATAGACAGATTTCTGAAATTCTTGCAAGACTTACACACAGAATAGATATTTAGAAAGAATAGACCAAATCCTACAAAATGACACTTTTCCCATTAGGATAGTAGCACTTTACAGCCAGTTACAAGCTTTGAAACACTGGAAACACTGAGAATTAAAATTGCACCAAAGTTTTCAATCGACGTTTTCAAAAGCAACCATATGAGCTTCACCAGGTTAAATTTACTAAAAACTGACCCATTTCACTAGCTTTCAGACGATACACTAGAAAATCATATTGGGCTTCAAGTTCAGCAGATATTCAGGATTTTGTTTAATATAGTGTGAAAATCGGCATTCGTCGGAATGGGGAAACTAGTGAAGAATCAGATTTTCTCTTTTGAATTTTCTATTTCATGTAAGTGTGCTGTTTTATTTGTTCACGGAAAAGAAAGTTTAATAGCTAAATAATAATCTTAAAGCTTTATTAAGTTAACAAACACAACAAGAGATAACAACAAGTAGAAATAAGAGAAGCATTACTCTCACGCACTTTTTACAATGGAAAATGCAAAATTAAAATAATTAGACAAATATTAATGAGTACTTTTACATGTAAGCAATTTTCAATATGTCCTGGAGCTGCTGAAATTAGCAGCCTCAGCACCTGATAAATGCCCGTGGCCTTTTACAAACAGAAACTACAAAAGCTCTCAAAGAAATTTCATTTCTCAGATTTGCTACTACTTCATCAAGCTGAATGCGCATTAGGGTGTATCGAAAAACTTTTTTTTCGAAATTCAATTTACTAAGTTGCTAAAAAGTTGCCCCTACCTACCCACATATTCCACAAAAAATTTCAGTGTAATCAGAAATTGTTTAGGTGTTCCGCACGAGGCCTGAAATTTGTGAATTTCTTCAAAAATATTATTTTTTTCTAATTTTTTAAAAATATTAAGAATAAATGTTAAAAATAATTCAAGTTGAAAAATGAACACAGCAAAGTCGGAGGACAAAATTTGGTTTGCAAAAAAGTATATTAAACAACATTTAGATCTCCCACATTTATTCTAAACTTACGTAATTTTCACCAAAACTAGCATTTTACAAGGCCATGCGGCTTGGTTAGAAACTTGTTTATGAATGTGGAATCTAACTGAATTAACACTTGAAACTGGGAATCATCTGTGATTTATATGGAGTAAAAAGTAAAATAATATAAACTATAAACAGAATCTAAGCCCCTCGTCACACAGTGCCAGCGTTCTATAGGGACCCTCGTGATGATAAACGAAATACAGCTCCGCTAGCGTAGCTGCTATAGAATTGTAGAAGAACATATATCTTTGGTTGAGGAAACAGACTCGAAATATTTCAGACATGGTGCTCCAGTAAATGGCCCAGGGCCCAGGGAAAGAAATTGTAGCATTTGTAGATTCCATTTCATGATTTATGGAAAAAAAAGTTCTATTGATAAAGAACATAAAAGCTATCGGTTGTGATGGCACATCAGTTAACACTGGAAATTCGAATGGTGCTATTAGACTTTCAGAAAAGTCTTTAGAACCCTCACTACAAGCCGTGGTATGTTTTCTTCATTTAATGAATTACCAATTAAAAAGTTAACAGTGGCTCTTGATAGGCCGACTACTGGACAAAATTCTTTTAGTTGACCTATTGGAGAATTCTTACAATATTGCTGAGATCTACCAGTCATGAACTTTAAGAAAACAGAACGCGTTTTACCAGAAGTTGTTGTCAAAGAATTGAGTAAAAAAACTTATGGGATTTGTCTAAAGCTGTGATGTTTGACAATGTTCTCAAAATTTAGCAGAAAGGAACCCTGCAAGCTTTTCCCGTGCTAGATTACTTCTGTACAATGTGGAATGGATAACATTCTGGAGATTTGTATCCAAATACTTGCTGCAATCTATGATCTTAAAAAATGCTTATCTGCATGAATAATTTTATGCAGAGATTCGATTGTAAAAATGCAGAGAGCATAAACCTTTATTATAAATTCTGAAAGTTTACTTAACTCTGAACTTGGATCACTAGTTGCGATGTATAGCCTCAAAACTGTTTGCCATCGTGAACCATCTTGCTTGGGAAAAGCTTGTAGGGTTCCTTTCTGCTAAATTTTGAGAACATTTGCCAGACATTACAGCTTTAGATACATCCCATAAGTATTTTTGACTAAATTCTTTGACATCAACTTCTGGTAAAACGTGTTCTATTATCTTAAAGTTCATGACTGGTAGATCTTAGCAATATTGTAAGAATTCTCCAGTAGGTCAACTAAAAGAATTGTGTCCAGTAGTCGGCTTATTAAGAGCCACCGTTAACTTTCTAAGTGGTAATTCATTAAATGAAGAAAACATACTGCGGCTTGTAGTGAGGGTTCTAAAGACTTTTCTGAAAGTCTAATAGCACCATTCGATTTTCCAGTGTTAGCTGATGTGCCATCACAACATATAACTTTTATGTTCTTTATCAATAGAACTTTTTTTTTTCCATAAATCATGAAACTGAAGCTATAAAGGCTACAATTTCTTTCTCTGGGCCATTTACTGGAGCACGATGTCCGAAATATTACGAGTCTGTTTCCTCAACCAAAGAATATGTTCTTCTACAATCCTATAGCAGCTACGCTAGCACAGAGCTGTATTTCGTTTATCATCACGGGAGCCCCGATAGAACGCGAGCACTGTGTGACGAGGGGCTTAGATTGTTTATAGTTTATATTTTATTTTTTACTCCACATAAATCACAGATGATTCCCAGTTTCAAGTGTTAATTCAGTTAGATTCCACATTCATAAACAAGTTTCTAACCAAGCCGCATGGCCAGGTAAAATGCTAGTTTTAGTGAAAATTACGTTAGTTTAGAATAAATGTGGGAGATCTAAATTTTGTTTGATATACTTTTTTTCAAGCCCAATTTTGTCCCCCGACTTTGCTGTGTACATTTTTCAACTTGAATTATTTTTAACATTTATTCTTAATATTAAAAAAAATTAGAAAAAAATAATATTTTTGAAGAAATTCAAATTTCATGCCTCGTGCGGAACAACTAAACAATTTCTGATTAGACTGAAATTTTTTGTGGAATATGTGGGTAGGTAGGGGCAACCTTTCATCAACTTAGTGAATTGAATTTCGAAAAAAAGTTTTTTTCGATACACCCTAATGCGCATGTCCTGCAAACTGCTTGTTTCAAGAATTCCCAAATAAAGGAGTCCACTGGCGTCAGGCCTGCCAATCTAAGCTGCCGAGAAATTTGACCCATACGACCAATCCTGTTGGCTTTGATTACCACTATTGGGTTTAATTTAAATTTAGTTTAAAGTCTCTAGGAGACAAAACTAAGTTAAAGCCATGAAAATTAAATGCGCCGTAAAGTGTCCGTGAAGAGACAAGTCAAAAACCAATATTTCCAAAGAATATTTAAATTTATTAATTACCAAAACATATTAAAGTTAGTCCAAAAAAACAACAATTCAACAGGGCTGCACAGTGTTGTAGTTAAAGTCAGAAGATAATATATTATCAAAATAATGTCACCAAGTAGGATCTCCAGCATTGGATGTCACGTCCCGGGAATCAGGCAACTTGAGCCCCAGGCTCGGAACTCACAGGCTGGCACTATCTGTCAGCTGGCGACACTCGAACACTTGAATTATCTCCGACTTCAGTGCAGTCGTCCCCGGGTTCATTAAACGATGAAACCCGGCCACCAATAAAATAATTTATCAATTTTCACCTGGCCAAATTTAATCACTACTTCATGGTCCAGGACTTGGTAAGCTGTTGCTGGGGACTATTAAAAGTGAAAACTAATTGAGCTCATTTAATTTACAAACTATAACGTGGATTCACAATCCACTACTCCAAACTCCAGCCAAGCATGGCTAACACCACCCGACACTTAACGCTGCCTACGCAGCTACTGTCGTGAGCACCACAAGCTCAAAGCTGACGAGGTGAAAAACGAAGAGAAGAGAGAGAGCATCGGTAGTGCCCGCTATTTATAGTGGTAGGTGCGTCAGCAGACGTCACTTGTAATTTCCATACAGCTCTGCTCATTAGCATACGAGCCCCGTTGGATTTTCCTCCACTAAACAACAGACTCTGAATTTTGAAAACTATGCAGCAGCCTAATCCAAACAACTCAACTCGTATGTTTTTATTCGGAAAATGGCCGCGATTGGTTGCGCCAGCGTGATGGATTAAACGTGGGGAGATGAGGTTCGTGCTTTAATTTTACTTTTAATTTATACTTATAATTTTAATAATACATAGCCCTGCGAGTCTGGGAACAAAAAATAAAGGTCTTTAGACCCAACAAATCCATTGTGGATATTGTTCCGTCAGAAAGTTTCGAACCCTATTTGAAGAATGCAGGAACACTGTTGTGTTGGGAAATGATTGCCGCTTTCTCCCGAACAGTAATAACATAAAGTAAGCGAGGCAAATAATGTTTCACAACTTTAAATCCGTGATGAATGTCAGGTTACCTTGAAAGCATCAAACAATCGCTGGTATCACCAAGCCAAACAGTTAAGTTGAATCACTATTGGAATGATGAGCTTAAATTGGTTGAAAATGGATTTTGTTTAGCATACTGATGCCTGTTGTGCAATTTTATCATGCCACCTCGAGTGAACAACGACTCATCTGTCCGGAGCAGAGATACAAAGAGTGGAAAAAAATTGTTTATTCCCGGGAAAAGCCGGGATTTTGGGAAGGGAATTTTGAAAATTCCTGAGAGTTTTGGGAATTTTCAAAATTTTAGGAAATTCTGGTTTTGAAATTTGAAGGGCCAGGGGGGAAAAAGATGAAAGTGACCAAAAAGCGATTTCGAGAAAAACGAAGAACTAAGTTTGATTTCTCGTAGCTCCTTGTGTAGTTTTCCGAGTTTTCATGCACATTTCGGTCGCTTCTCGTCTTTTACCCCCCTTGTTGTTCTACCAGATGATATTACTAATTCATAGCTCCAAGATAGCGCTATTATCTCAAAATTGACGAAAAAGTGACTTTCATCTTTTTTCCCCTGGCCCTTCATTTGTATTTTTCCCTTAATTCAAAATTCCCCCATTCAAAAGATCTTTCGAAAAATTATGTTTACAAAGAATGGAATTGCTTAGCTGATGTAATCATTGCTTTTCTATGAGGATGGTTGAAAGTTATATATTTTTGGTAGAGAAAAAAACATGATGCTAAAAAGTGAATTTAAAAATTAGGTTTTCCCTCTCTCTTAGATTAAACCACTGGTTCAAGTATTGTTTTAGATCATTGCTCTGAAACTTTTTTTAAAATAAAATGTTTATTATTTTATGTAACTAACATAACTTTATTATTTATTTTTTTACATAACTAACATAAGGTTTTTAATGATGTTTAATGTAGGCTACATATACCACATCTTTTAAAACGTCAAATCAAACACCATTATTCCAATAGACTGGGTTTTCTGAGTGGTTTTCATCAAATTAAAATAATTTATTTCAGCATTAATTTTCTCTCTCTTTTTTAAGAGCTCTAAAGATGTTTTGAAATTTGCATTTTCAGCTCAAATAATGACGAAGCCTTTATTTTTTACTCACATATTAAGCATAACAATTATGCAAAAAGTCACTATGTTTACATTCAAAATTCCCAATATGTTCTTCAAAATTCCCGGTTTATTCCAGAAAATTCCTTTGTTTTTTCCCAGCTCTCAAAAACTATGGATTTTTTGCATCTCTAGTCCGGAGTATCCTTCTCAGGAAATAGTGTTGTTCAATGTCAAGTTGCCATCTACAAAATGTTACCCGCTTTCGGAGATCTGGGTTGCTCAATTCTTGTTCGAATGTAAAATGGTTAGAAGAAATTTGCATATCCGATTGAATGCATAAGTCTTGTATGTTACGGACAAATTTTTACATATTCCATGTATTGAAGGTTGTTGTTATGAAGACTGTTTCTTTTGGTTAACGAATATTGATACACTATTGCGATACTAATCCTAAGCTCATGGTTCCAAATGTGATTTAGCTGAAATGTTTCGCTAGGTGTATCAACAATCGTTTGATTAAGCCATATGTATTTTAAGATAACCTGACAAAAAGCACGTACTTAGAGTTTCTAGATCATCGTTTGCCTGGCTTACTTGATATTATTCCTGATCCAAAAAGAGCAGATATCAGTTTCCAACACAATGGTGCTTCTGCACATTCTTCAAATGTGGTTCGAGACTTCCTGACTGAACAATACCTGCAATGGATTGGTTGTATAGGTCCCATTAATTAGCACTTAAACCCCCAGACCTGATATCAGTAGACTTCTTTATTTGTCGATTCTTGAAACAAGCAGTTTACTGGTTACTGCATATAAGTAATCAGCTTGCAGGACATGCGCATTTGGCTTGATGGAGCAGTAATAAATCTGAGAATTGAAAGCGACGGCAGTTACCACTCGTAAAAGGCTAAGACCATCTATCAGGTGCAGGGGCTGCTGATTTCAGCAGCTCTAGAACATTTTGAAGATTACTTACATGTAAATGTACTCATTAATATTTGTCTAACTATTATAATTTTGAATTTTCCTTTGTGAAAAGCGCGTGAAAGTAATACTTCTTTTGTTTCTACTTGTTGTTATCTCATGTTGTGTTTGTTAACTTAAGATTATTATTTAGCTATAAAACTTTCTTTTTCTTGAACAAATAAAACAGCACACTTACATGAAATAGAAAGTTTAGAAGAGAGAAGCCTAATATGATTTTCTGTTGTATCATCTGAAAGATCCAGCAATTGGGATTTCAAAGAATCTCATTAGGGCTGCTGTTTTTGATATTTTTAGGGAAAAACAGTACTACAACTGGTGGAACTTGGATGGGCAACGTCAGGCAAAGGAATTTAATAGAGGGTGCCCTAGTATTAGGGCGAAAGAACTCTTTTAAGTTTTAATAGAAATAGTATTAGGAAGGCTATTGGTCTACTTTCTGGTTATTGTACCTTAAAGCGACATCTCACTATAATGGGTGTCGGTAATAATCCAACTTGCAGGGGCTGCCTCTTTTCATGAAGAAACTGTTGCTTACATACTGTGTGATTGCGAAGTGTTTTCTGGGCCAATAGGTTTGAACACCTAGGTCGTCATTTGCTTGAACGTTGGGAGATTCATAACATTCCTATTAAGTGTTTGCTGTATTTTGCTTCAGCCACTGGTCTATTTTAAGGCTTCTGCTTGGGGATTAGTACAATATTCCTTTGGTTGCAGTGCTTGGTTTGTTTGAACCCCCCTTTCTCTCATTTTATCATCATTTCATTATTATCATCTGAAAGCTAGTGAAATTGGCCAGTTCTTAGTAGATTTGACCAGGCATAGCTCATAGGGTTGTTTATGAAAGGTCAACTGAAAACGTTGGTGTAATTTTAATTCTTGCTGTTTCCAATGTTTTGAAGCTTGTAGCTCGCTGTAAAGTGCGACTATCTTAGTGGGAAAAGTCATTTTGAAGGACTTAGTCTATACTTTTCAAATATCTATTATGCGTGTAAGTCTTGCTGCAGGAATTTCAGAAATCGGTCTTTTTCTCAGAATTTTGCTTTTTCATTCAATTTTCGTATGTCTACCATAACTCAGTTACTGTTACGAATAGGACACGATAATGGGTGGTTCTATGTTCCCTTTGGGTTGTTCTATCAGCCCATTTCGTATGACAGATTCGGTCAAATTCACCATGTGTATATATATATATATATTAGGGTGTCCCAAAAAAAACGAAAGTTGGAATTTCGTAACGCATACCCTCTTATTTTTTTCCTTTTACATCAAAACAATTGTAAAAAAAGTTTCATACAATTTGAACAACGGTAACCCGTGCCGACTTGCGTCCGAAAGTGCGAACTAGCCCTTTTTCACTAGGCCAAATCGAAAAAAAACTTTTTTCGGAAATTCAAAATTTCATGTTGATAAAACGCTTCCCCTAGATCCCAACATGTCCCAAAAAATCATTTATCCAAATTTAAAAAAAATGTTTAGGTATCTCAAACAAGGCTTAAAATTCATAATTTTCTTCAAAAAATAGCTTTTTTTCTTTGTATTTTGTGAGCAACGAAAAATAAATTTTAAGAAATTATCAAGATGAAAAATATGAAGCATAAAGTATATAATTAGAGCTAAATATTAGTTTTTTCTCTCATTTTATATTTATTTCTCCCGGTAATTACTCAAAATTAAGGTTTTTTCAAGTTTTAAGTTAAATTTTTCCATTTAAATACTACTACATATTTTTATATTATTCATCTGAAAGTATGTTCTTTAGTGATTTTGGAAATTGATATTTTCTTTAAATGTATCTGTAATTTAAAATAAATAAATTGAAAAAAAAAAAAAAAAAATATGACAATGATTTATTTACAATATTACAGTACAATAAACATTACTAAACATGCTATCGTTTTTAATGTTTGTTTATTGCAGTCAGAGTATATATTGGTGCTCGTGGACGCAACACAACAAAAATTGTTTTTGCTCCTCATCAACTGTTAGCAAACCATGAGAGTCCTGCATCATTTTTACAGCTCTTTCAGCTGTATCATTTGCTGGTCTAAACACTGAGAGCATCTTATTTCCTTCAAGGAATTAAGTGTTATGCGCCCATAGAGAAGGACTCTCATTGAGAAAACTATCATTAATTTTGAGCCTAGTAAGCAAAGGCTATCTTTCAAATGATATGAACTTATCAATTGTTTTCTCGTCAAAATAATAAAATAACAGGTAACAAATGCGCGATATGAGGAAGTAACTAATTAAACAATTAGTTACTCCCCCCCCATTTTTTTCGATTCGGCTCAGTACACAAGTACTAGTTTACACTTTCAAGCATAAGTCGGCATAATTTGTAATTTTTGAAATTACAATAAATTCTTTTCGACAATTATATTGATATTAAACAAACATTTATTCAAATTTTTGAAAGAAATTAGGTTCCCAGCACGAGGCATAAAATTTATATATTTCTCTAAATATTATAATTTTTCTATTTATTTAATGCATTCATTTGCGAATTTTAAATTACAGATACACTTAAAGAAAATATCAAGTCCCAAAATCACTGAAGAACAAATTTTCAAAACAGTATTTGCAGATGAATAATAAAAAAATGTAGTAGGGGAATGTGTGCCAAAGTGAAATAGCAGGGCAAAGTGAAATGGTGAAATGTTTTCCCAGCTTGCAGTGTAACCTATCTAGCAATATTTTAACTAAGCTCCTAGACAGATAGTTAATTCCTGTCAAAAAATAAGTAGCTCCAAAGATCAATGAAAAAATTATACAAGCCATTTTAAAAATTTGATACCTTTATTATAATATTGGTGGTTTTTCAAAAATATTTCTTGTTATTATAAAAGGATAAGAGTTTTGTAATTATCATCCAAGTTATTAATTGAGAACTACTGATATCCAGTGCAGTCCTTATTTAGTTAAAATTAGGCATTTTTTGATTTTTAATGTTCAATGTAATTTGTCAAGTGCACGCGGGGCAAAGTGGATGGGGCAAAGTGAAATAGTTCATTTCGTGTACTTATTCTTTCATTTATTAAATCACTCACGTATTTTTTCATTTATTAATTCATTTAGATTCTTTTACTTAATTATTTACTCATTCATTAACTCATTTTCTTATTCGTTCTCTATTTTATTCACTCATTTTTTTTTCTCACACATTAATTTATTTATTCATTTACTTGCTCATTCGTTTATTTTTCTTTAATAATTATTTTTTCGTTTATTTACGCATTCATTTGATGAAAATTACTATTAATCGTCGAATTGAAAAATTTTCGTAGCAAAAATATTTTATTTTTCACTTTGCCCCATGTTTTTTTGAAGTGAAAAATTTTCACATTTTTTTAAAGTTCAAAATGACTGCCAAAGATGAAAAATAATATTTCAACGAAAGTATTATCAAAAAAACATAATTCCTTCTTTAAGGCTAAAGACAAAAGAATAGACCACCAGTATCTCATACGACTTCCTTACTGACTCACAACAAACCTTTTGAGAAAATGGCTAATTTTCTAAATTCCAAGCCAGCGTGCATGCAAAAATAAACATGGATGACAAAGCAAACAACCGACTATGGTACATGTTTCATAAAAGCAGCCGATTAGGTGCCAGAGTCCTAGGCAAGGCAGGACGGCAAGGCAGCCGGAGAGGTTAATTTAGTTGTAGCTCCTTGCTACCGAAAACAAAGAAGTGATTTCTCACAGTTTTATTCACACTTATATTTGCCTTTAATTAGCATATCAACGAGATGAAACACCAACGTCACACGCAATGCCAATCCACGGGCTGAAAGCTGGAACCAATCATGGCAAGGCACGTTAGATTTGCATATCCGTACGCCTTTTGGCCAGTAAAAGTATGGGATCACCTATTATATCATACCGTGGTTTTCACAAAGCATGGAGGTAAAGTGAATGAAGGGTAAGTCTGGAAGATTGATAGTAGCACTAATTCTATCATAAATTTCAGCCAGTGACACCACGGAATGAATCCTTAAAGGATCCAGAGCGTGCAAACAAGACCCTAAACTCGAGTTCATCGACTGATGTGTCAGAGGGTGCAAACAAGACCCTAAACTCGAGTTCGTCGACTGATGCAGAAAATTTCCTCTATCGATTTGACTTCGCCAGAGTCAGACGGTGCAAACAAGACCCTAAACTCGAGTTCGTCGACTGATGTGTCAGAGGGTGTCAAACAAGACCCTAAACTCGAGTTCGTCGACTGATGCAGAAACTTTCCTCTTGATCGATTTGACTTCGCCAGAGTCAGAGGGTGCTGAACTGCAGATTGTCGAAGTGTCGGATGAAGGCAATGTAGTGACTACCCCTGCATTGTCCCCGGTCCCTGGTGGATCACAAGAGGAAGAAATGGATGCTGGTGAGTGTGGTGAATTGATGATTGATGAAGGGTCAGTTGAAGATTACATAGTGATTTCTCCTCCAACGTCCCCGGTGAGTGAGTCATGAGAGCAAGAAATTGATGCTGTTGAGAGTGATGACCTACTGAGTGATGAAGGGTCAGTTGAAGATGAAGTAGTGACTTCCCCTGCAATGTCCCCAGTCCCGAGTGGGTCATCGGAGGAGGAAATGGAGGAGGATGCTGCTGACAAAGATGACTTCTTTAAGCTTGAAGGGGTAAGTAAAAATTTTTGTTTGTTTAATACAGGGTGTTCCATATTAGGGTTTAATCAAAAGTTCTGCACAAGCGAGTTTTTTCTCCCTGTCCAGAGTGTTTCTGATATTTCACCAGGTTATCCAGTGCTGAGATTCTGCTGGATCCCTTTTGAATACAAGTGGCTCCACTTTAGTGCATTTGCTTAATTGCATTTTTCGTTGAAAGTTTTCATGGTTTAAAAGTTAGTTTTTGTTGAGATATGTTCTTAAATCAATAACAGTCAGAAACCGGAGACGGAGTAATACAAAATTGAATTATCCCAATGCTAAAAAATATGGAAATATCATTTTCTGAAAATGGTTGAAATTTGAAATCCCTACTCTAATCTCATATATTATTTGTCCCCCCCCCCTATATAAAAACAAAAATGTATTAAATATCCTGCAACACACTTTGAGTAATACAATTTCTCACTATTATTTATGGGTACTCGCCTATTATCCTGTATGTTCCATTTCAGGCATGCGTTTTTCGTATTGCTGGCGAAGAGAAGGTTTTAATGAAGTCTAATATTGTGCCACCTGCCCTAAAGATTGGGTTTATCGGCTGTGGACCGATGGCTGAAGCTTTCATTACTTATCTGCTTAAAACTAACCATATAGTCTATGGTTATAATCGCACTGCGGGAAAGGTAAGTCAATTTTGTTCAGTTTTGTTGGTCAGCTGCTTAATTTATGAAGTTCTGAACTGTTAGAGTACTTTTCCACTTAATGACACAATAGCGACGATAATCGGACAGTAATACTTCAACAATCAGTTCGGTATTGTGTCATCTATTACACTGTTTTTCCATTTAATTGATATTGTTTTTCCAAACCAGTCATTTCCCATCACGCTTCATTCCGAGACAGCAGTGTGCTTGCACCTATATTACTGTGGCTCCTTGATTTAACAGACTATGACTGTTATATTTGGGTGCGTTCATAAAGTCGAACTCGATTAACGAGTGAAGTGCGCGAGGCGAACAAGGCGTTCAAAAAGTAAACGCGGTAGCTAACCGGTCGTTCAGAAAGTGTAACTCAGTTAGTTTCGTGAAGCGAAAATCTTAACGAAGCTCACGAAGGAAAAGGGTGGTTTGCTCAGTTAAAAAACATGGCGGCGCCCAGTGCTAGCGTGTGTTACAATATTTACATTTGCGATATCCGATACAAAACGTCAGAACGTTACGATTATACACTGAAGTGACAAAAGTCATGGGATACCTCTTAATATCGTGTCGGCCCTCCTTTTGCCCGGCGAAGTGCAACAACTCGACGTGGCATGGACTCAACAAGTCGTTGGAAGTCTTCTGCAGGAATATTGAGCCATGCTGTCTCGATAGACGTCCATAATTGTGAAAGCGTTGATGGGGCAGGATTTTGGGCACGAACAGACCTCTCGATGGTGTCCCATAAATGCTCAATGGGATTCATGTCGGGCGATCTAGGTGGCCAAATCATTCGTTGGAATTGTCCAGAATTTTCTTCAAACCAATTGCGAACAGTTGTGGCCCGGTGACATGGCGCATTGTCATCCATAAAAATCCCATCGTTGTTTGGGTACATGAAGTCCATGAATGGCTGCAAGTGATCTCCAAGTAGCTGCACATAAGCATTTCCAGTCAATGTTCGGTCCAGTCGCACTAGAGGACCAAGTCCATGCCATGAAAAAACAGCCCACACCATTACGGAGCCACCACCAGCTTGAACAGTGCCTTGCTGACAGTTTGGGTCCATGGCTTCGTGGGGTCTGCGCCACACTCGAACCCTACCATCGGCTCTTACCAGCTGAAATCGTGACTCATCGGACCAGGCCACAGTTTTCCATTCATCTAGGGACCAACCGATATGCTCACGTGCCCACGAGAGTCGCTGCAAGCGATGTCGTTCTGTCAGTAAAGGCACTCGAGTCGGTCTTCTGCTGGAATAGCCCAAGAAATCCAAATTTCTCCGCACAGTTCTAGCAGACACGTCCATTGTACGTCCCACATTGATTTCTACGGTGATTTGACGCAGTGTTGCTTGTCTGTAAGAATTTACGACTCTTTGCAGACGTCGCCGGTCTCGATATTTAAGTGCAGGCTGTCGACCACTGCGCTGTCCATGGTGGGATGTTATGCCTGAAATTTCATACTCTCGGCCCACTCTTGACACAGTGGATCTGGGAATGTTGAATTCTCTAACGATTTCCGAAATGGCATGACCCATGCGTCTAGCTCCAACTAACATTCCGCGTTCAAAGTCTGTTAATTCACGTCGTGCGGTCATCATCACGTTAAAACCTCTTCACATGAATAACTTGAACAGAAATGAAAGCTCTGTAAAAGCACTGCGCATTTATACCTGTTCTATGCGATGCTACTGCCATCTGAAAATTTGCATATTGCTATCCCATGACTTTTGTCACTTCAGTGTATGTTCGGCACATCTAATCTTGCAGCGAATATGTATACCTGGTTTTGTCCAGATGAGTTTTTTTCAACAAAAAAAAGAAAAAAAAAAGGAAATTCCAAAAAATTCGCATTAGACATAAATTTTGCCAACTTTGGAGTTTCAGAACATTTTAAGTGTTATAAATTTGAATAAATTCTAGCACAATTGATTTTTTGTTCTAGAAAACCGACAATTAATACAAAAAATTATATTGTATTTTGAATTTTTTTTGCCTTGGCAAATGCAGTGTACTTTACTTTTAGTCAAATGTAAACCTATCGGGGTCGTAACCAGACTATTATTTCGGCAAGGGTTTTACTCTTTCCTCGTGAAATCGATATGACAAATGAAATTTGATATGTTCCATATTCTGTTGCTTTTTGTTACTGTAGATACTTAAAGGGCATTAACATGGAAAAATAAAATAACATACCTTCCCAATGAAGTAAAAATTCTAATGTGCACAAAGCATCCTCACCCCAGTTAAAAGCTATATTGTGTATGAAATTTTGTTTTTAAACACTACAATAAAGATAAATATTGCAGATAAATCAATTGATTTGTACTATCATTCAATAATGAGAATTTCATTTTTCAAATGAAATTGGAAAGTAAATAAGAAAACTAAAAATAAAATAGTAATAATATTATTTTTCAGCAAAAAGAGCATTAAAAAGCATTTTTGGGAATAGTTTTGAAAAATTTCGGAGGGGGTTTGAACCCTAAAAATTCACCCTTTAAATACGACCCTGAAACATATGCCTAGGTACTTCCAAAGTCTTAACGGAAAAAAAATATATCAGGTTTTCAAATGCATTTTGCGTTCTACTATAACATATCAAGATATAATTCAAAATACACCTTGTTTAATTCAAGTCGTGTCTGATTTTATGAAAGTTACCAGGAAGTCGTTGTGAAATATATGATTGAATGAAGAAGTTGGTGATTAGTGGAATGTTTGTTTAGGGAAATAACCGAGGATGATGCTAGTAGTGTTGGAAATTTGTGTAGTGAACATCAGCATGTTGAAGGGGAGATTTTTGAGGATGAGATTATTAATACCATCTTCCTCAGGACTCTTATTGTTTCTTAGTTTTTTTATTTCAGCAGTAATTTCATTAGTGTTGATTCTAGGAGGTGGGATGGGAACGTAGTAGCTTTCGAAGTAGAATAACTTTCATTTACTTCATCAATGAGGGTATTACAGTAGTGATGACTGCTGTGAGTAAATTGTTGTTCTAGTGAGTCTGCGGTAGCATTAGCTTTTTCTTTTTCAGTGTAGGTCATACCTATGCTACCATGTAGGGGGGTGGGGATGGTTTGGGATTTTTTATTGTCTTTTCGCAGCTTGGAAAAGAGTTGTCAGAGGTTTCAAGAGAGCTAAGGTAGCTGTCCCATTTCTCTTTTTTGTAGCAATGATAAAATTTTTCACTGTTTTGGTGAGATGATTATGTGTGGAGGTTATCTAGTTGTATTCCACAATTTCCTATAATGATTTTTGAGGTCAATTATACTGAGAATGTAAGTTGGTAGTTTGATAGGTTTATTAGTGATAGTCCTAGTATGGGGTGGCTGCAATCTTAGCTTCATTTATTTTATCATTAATGAAGTTTATTACTTCTTCAATGTTGTTGATATTTTGAATATGAGGGGGAGTCTGAGTGAGATTTTGCACTGTAGTGGTGAATTTGTTCCAGTTGATGGTACTGATGGTTTTAAACGTCAAGTTGTTTATATGATTTAGGTGAAATTCGACAATTATATGATTGTGATCAGAGCGTAGCTCATGCAGGGAGTCAATAGTGAAGTAATTCGTGAAATTAGTAATAGCAAAATCAGTTGTTGTACTGGTGTTTTCATCACAGAAGTGAGTGGGGCTGTCAGGAGTAAGGATTTGAAAATTGTTGCTAGCACAAATTTCAAAAAACTTTTTACCAAAAGTATTTGTTCTTCCAGAACTCCAATTACTGTGTTTAGCATTGAAGTAGCCAATTAATATTGCGATGTTTGGACGTTTTAGTTGATTCTCAAAATATCATTGTAGTTGTTTGAGATGGTGTTCAGGTAAATTGAGCAAACATTTAAAGTACAATTGTCATAGGAAATTTCATCACTGACATTTTCATAAGTAGAGTTGATTTTGGGCAGTTGTTTATGTTTAAGAGCTTTGTGTACTAGAATGGCAGTACCGCTACCAGTATTTGTTAGTGTCTTCACGGTATGTGAATTAATCAAGAATGAAGAAGCTGTCATGTGACTTTAAGTTTGTTTCTTGTTAACACATGATATCAGGCGAGTGGTTATCAATGAAGGAAATGAGTTCATAGATTTTAGTTTGAATTTGTCCTGAGTGCCATTGCAGTTCCAGGACGCAATTTTAAATTTTAAGTGACTACCCATAATGGGGGGAGTTTCTCATTTTTTGTAGCTCTCCTATGAGAGTCATAAGTGTATCATTTAAGATGTCAAGTATATTATTTTTTATTTTGTTTATTTCAGCTTTTTGTTAGGGGGTAGTTCTAGGAATTCCTTGTGAAGGCATGTTAGGAACATTGTTTTTATTAATGTTATTCTTTATGTTATTAGTTCCATTTGGGTCATTCCATGGATTTTGTGTTGTTTTCACTTGTGGTATGTTTTTGATTGAATTTTATTGTAACAATGTTGGTTTTTCGTGGTCTCTCAGGATATTTCAAATAATTTGATGTGTATGGACCACCGCAGAGGAAGCAAGTAGAGGGGAGATTACTATCTCTGTCACATTGGTCAGCTGTGTGGGGACCAGCACATTTCACATATACAGATAGTCTGTTACATTCATAACTACTGTGATTAAATTGTTGGCAGTTCCAACATTTGGATACTGCGTTCCTTTTTTTAAAGGACCTAGTGAGATTTTCAGATTGTCTAGGTATTGTTAAGTCCATAAAGTTTGATTGTGGTTGCTATGAGGTAGGTGAATTCAAAATAATGGGAGGGGGTCATGATTTTTTTCCCTGTGTACTCGAGTCAGATGAGCTAGAAGCAGGGTTTAAGCTGAGTTTCAAATTTTTTTTAGCAAAAAATCTAAAATTGGAGAAAAGGCTTTAGCAAAATGCTAAAGATTAATAAATAGTGAATCTGTTTACTATCTTTCTAATCTAGTCGTACTTCATCTCCTGTTGAAAGCTAAATTTAAAATTCACCTTTAAAATCTTGATAGAAATAAATTCATAGTAGATAACATTTTTTTAAATTTAAATTGAAAATTTTAGACTTGTAATTCATATTAAAAGAACACTAGTTTTTTTAAACCATTAATAAAGCACTTATTGGAGGAATTTTGTGCCCATTAAGACAATATATTGTTGAATTTAATAGCATTTTCTACATGTTGAATAAAATTTATAATAAGATTAAGTTAGGTATCGTCATGTTTGCTCTCTCTAAGATTGTGCATTATTTTTGTACTTATTATATTAAAGCAACAAAGGCCTTGCTTCATTTTTGCATTTTTCAAAAAATGCGACCCGCAGCGGAAACCCTGGCTAGAAGCCCCTACAGACTAGAAACATGGCATAAAATTCGAACGTATCCCCGTGAAGTGCACCTCAAAGGCTGAATTCTAAATTTTGAATTAGTTATTTAGTAACATTTTTGGTGTATTCTGCATAATTGTGGGGGGGGGCTTTTCCCCACCCCCTAACATTATACGTGGCTGGAAAGGTTTTTTTGGGAAAAAGAAAAGTATTTACCACGTTTCTACCCGTTAACTAGAACAGGAGATATGAATTACTCAAATTTAAACTTAACTCTAAATGCAAAACTGAAACACTAGGTCCATTTTCCTGACACACTTCTCTTTCGTCCCTGAAGTTATAGTGGTTTAAATTTGCGCTCAGAGTTAAGCATTGAAAATTGATGGAATTTGAGTAATTAAAATCCGTTACTAACTTAATGTCTTTTTGATTTATTTGACGAATTGTTTTAAACTTTAACAGCACTTTTAGTGGAATTTAAAAGATTGTGGAGCACATTTGAATTAAAGTATATAATAATTTTACTTTAGAAGGTTGGAGTAAGTTTAAATTTATTCAGTTGACTTCCTTCAAATTTATTGCACGGGCATCGCTGTGCAGGTACTGCTAGTGTTGTATAAACCTTGAATTTAAAACTTCTAACACAAAGAACACCGCCTTTATTCTTTTCCGTTCATTGTACTACTTGTGGTTCAAAAAGAAATTGTTGTTATGAGAAAATTTTTAATATCTATTTTCAACGTAAAGTAGGTATGTCTCACAAAGTTTTAACAATTTGTAGCTGTCAATAACTGTACTGGAAAGTGCAAAGAAGTGGTATAAATAGTTTTAACTGTACTAGAGTGTTTGAAAATATTAAATACGCTTACGACCATTAAAAACATGGGGGGGGGGGGAGCTTAAAAAAAAGGCTTACAAACAGACAAGCATATAAAGATGCATGTTTAGGTAATGTGCAAAGCGGGTCCTCCCCAAAAAAAATTCTGGATACGGCTTTGACGTAGATGGTTTCATTTTCAACTGTTGACGAAAAGTGTTGTCCGAGTAATACGGAACAACATTTTCAACATAATATTTAATACGCACACTTTCGATTAGTATTCTCTCTTTTATTTCATTCAAAAGTAGAATCCTAAAATCAATCTCTTCATCACAATCTTCAAAAACATTTCCTCCGCAAAAGCAATGATTTTCATCAAAACATCCGCCATCTTGGCTTCTAACTGATCGTTCAAAAAGTGAATGCGGTTAACGGAAAACCGGAAGGGATACGTTCGGTTAAGCCAGTGAGTTTCGTGAGACTTTATGAACGCACCCTTTGAGTCGTTCCATTTCTAGTGAACTAGTGGTCCCCACCCGACCATCTCCGATTTTAGATTAGATTTTATAGAGGTGAAGACACACCTATGAAACTAACCTGTACAAATTTTTAGCTTCCAAGATCCAAATATGGAGGAGCTAGGAAGGATTGCGCAAAAATGGGGTCCAAAATGGCGGATCAGCTTTATGAAACGAGTTACGATGTTTAGGTTACGGTTGCAGAACATTTTATCACACTGGAAGCCTAATATTTTTGGTTTTTGTGCTTGAAGTACTTTTGATTGTCAATACTCTCCAGTATTTTTTGTGAGGTTGAGCTTATTAGATTCTGTGTAGTACGCATCTAAACTTGCGAAAAAACGCGGTGGGCAGTTTTTCCGCCGGATTTCAGGTTGTCATAAATTTTTAACCGAGAAAATTCAATGGTTCATACTTCATAGTTTTATTGTCTAAATACTTGTTTTTAATGTCTTACAGCTGCAGAGCTTAAGTATTGGTAAATTGATTGATTTTTTAAAAGATATTGTCATCCAAAATGTAGACCAAAGTCCCTCTCTTGAAAAATCGCCTGTTTTCAACTGGTTATAGTTCAGGTTTGTCACATTCCATAATTTCTTTGTTGACACCATTAGAAAGACTAGATTTTTTCCCTGTCAAAACGAGTTTGTTTTTCGGTGGGTTCTTTCAGATAAGGATGAAAAAATTAGCTTGAAATACTGTCTGTTATAAAAAATTGGCATAATTAGATTAGTTAATAATTGGGTAAGTTAGTTCGATCAGTTGACTTCAATTGCTATCCTTTAGAACGAAGTTGTTAAAAGTAGAGGAACGTTGGGATAGTGGGAAATTAAATCAAAGTCTTTTACTCAATAGGTAGTGCCACCCCCGAAAGCAGAATACTGCTAAATCGGCGACGTACGTCGCAGAACAGACATCGGGGCTGCAGAACAATTCTATTCAAAATTAAGCAAACAAACAAAAAAAAAAAAAACGTTATAGTTCGAAAGCAAAAAAAACAAAAAAAAAAAAAAACGTTATAGTTCGAAAGCAAAAAAAAAACAAAAAAAAAACGTTTTGCTCGTAGTCCATGTCTCGCAAAGCAACAGGCAATAATGTTGGCGCCGTAGCCTGCCATTATGGCAGGCTACATTATTGCCTGCGCTGACATTATTGCCTGCTTATCGACTTACCGTGCTATCGACTTATATGGCAGTGCCATATAGACCACAGCAGACGTGCGGACGACTTGACTCGAGCTTCTAAGGACCTTCCTGTTTTTTCCGCAGAACTTCAGTGATGACACTTGCGCAGGCTTCGTTTGAAGTTCTGCAGTCCTTATTTGGGCCGCAGAACTTTAGCTACGAAACTTGCAGTACACATTCGTTTTTCGTTATTCAAATAATATTTCCAACGATTTTTTTTTCCGCATGAGAATCGCGAGGACGCAAACTTAGTCTGAAATTCTGCGAGCCTTCACATTTTGGCCGCAGATCTTAAGTGACGAAGCTTGCGGTAGGTACACAAATCAGTTCTTCAAATTATGTTTGAAACAATTTTTTCGCAAGAGTCGCAGGGGCGCAGATTTTCAATTGAAGTTTTGCAGGTCTTCACATTTTATCCGCAGAACTTCAGTGACGACACTTTGTTTTTCTATTAGATATTCAGTTATGTTTAAAACCATGTTTCCTCGTGAGGGAATCGCAGGGACGCAAGCTTCGCTGGAAATTCTTCGGGCTTTCACATTTTGGCCGCATAACTTCAGTGACGAAGCGTGTAGTACAAATAGTTTTTCAAATTATGTTTAAAACAATTAATTCTTCCGCGTTAAAGAGTCGCGGGGAGCGGGATTCGTTTGAAGTTCTGCGGGGGGCTTACACCTTTTATCCACAGAACTTCAGTGACGAAACTTGCAGTACAAACTATAGTTATTCAAATTATGTTTCAAACAATTAATTCTTCCGTGTTAAAGAATCGCGGGGAAACGGGCTTCGTTTGAAATTCTGCGGGCCTACACATCTTATCCGCAGAACTTCAGTGACGAAATTTGCGGTACAAATTAGGTATTCGACAATCTAGAAAACATTTTTTCCTCTTGAGAGAATCACGTGAGGGGGGGTGTACTCGCTTGAAGTTTCGCGGTCTTTCACATTTTGGCCGCAGAACTTCAGAGACGAAATTGCAGTGCATATTAGTTATTCAAATGATGTTTAAAACTATTAACTCTTCCTGTTGAGAGAATCGAGGGGCGCAGGCTTCGTTTAAAGTTCTACGGGCTTTCACATTTTGGCCACAGAACGTCAGCAACGAAACTTCCAGAACAAATTAGCTTTTCAAATTTTCTTTGAAACAATAAATCGTTACTCTTCAATAAATGGCGGGGGGGGGGTGTTCGCTTGAAGTTCTTACTACGTTTTGACCGCAGAACTACTGTGACGAATCTTACAGAACAAATTAAGATTTCAAATAATTTTTCCTACGGAAGAATCGTGGGGAAACAAGCTACGTCTGTAGTTCTGCGGGCCTTATCATTTTGACCGCAAATTAGTTATTCAGATTGTATTAAAAACAATTTTCCGGTGAGAGAATCGCGGGGGCAAAGCTTTGTTTAAAGTTCTGCAGCATTTCACATATTGCCGCAGAATTGCACTTACGGAACTCGCAGTGAAAATTATTTATTCAAACGATGTTTAAAACATTTTTTTCGCGTAAGAGAAACGCGAAGTGGAGGGGGAGGGGAGTCTCCTTTCACGCTTTTCGGGATTTCACATTTTGGCCGCAGAATTTCTGACGGAGCTTGAAGTAAAAATAGTCATTCAAATTATTTTAAAACAATTTTTCCGCTTGAGAGAATCGCGGGGACGAAGTAATTATATTTGAAACAATTAACTTCAGGCTAAAATTAGGAAAATAGGTGTAATCCAAGCCCCCCCCCCCCCAATCGGAAAAATGTTTTTTAACATTTGTTCTGCGATCTGGAAATTAGTTAACGTCCCAATGTCGAGCTTAAACTTTTTGAGCTTGAGTTTTTTGAGCTGAATTTCTGAACCGATGATGAAGTATATATATAGTAAGCATTAATAACATAATTATAAATATATTTGTCAAACTAAAGCATTTAAAATATGAATTAATGAAAATAAAGCAAGAAGTATTTGCAAACTTATGAAATACCTTCTAATTCAAACTCTTCATAGAAAAATGAAGCAAATTTAAAAAATAATTATTGTCTTTACCATGGTATTATTGGTTGGATTTTTGGCATAAAAACCTTAATAGGCTATACTGAGCCAAACAATTGTTTAAAAGTAAAGGTGTCAAAATGAAAATGTTTGAAGAAAGAACCTGTAGAATTAAGAAAATTTTTGCTGAAATCAACACATGAATGAAGTTTTAAATTTTGAATAGTAAAAAACAGAAATCCAAACTGCTGAGGAAGGAACAATTTCCCTAACAAGTCTTTCAAAGAAGGATGAAAATGACTAACGAATCTGAAACGAACAAATCATGTCCGAGACTTTAGAATTTTTTTAAAATCAATATTAAAAACTCCCACCCATTAAGCGTATTTTTTATTGGGTCTCTATTTAATTTTGTGCCATCAAGTATCAATTGATTAGGTATAATCCATTTAGAAAGGACACAACAAAAATTATCTTTGTCAGAAGAAGGAGAAAATGACGTGTCCCAGCTTCAAATTGCTAGAATTTTCAATGTGATTTAAAATTAAACTGAAATGTAACAACAAAATAAATGACACTGCAGTGCACAAAAGATGCTTCTAACACCATTTCTGCAGTTTATTACGCAAATGAAAAAAAAAATTCCCCAAGAAACTCTATTCTATGTTTTTCTATGTTTCGAATTGTCCACTCTGTTACAAGCCTTTTGAAAATAAAATAAACAATTGCATTCAATCTGATATATATTTTAAAAAATATAGATAGTATAACTGCCGTGATTAGCTTGCTACATTGAATTATGTTGTCAACAACCAGGGTGAGCCTCATTCTTTTCTTATGGTAGTTAATTTGAACTGTTGGATGTCCACTCTGTTACAGTCGATTTCATGATGTATATATTATGTGTATATTATATGTAAAAATGAGAAAACACTTTTTGGTAACATTTTGACGGTAAATATATAATGTATAAATCTATCTTGCAGAACAATTTTGGGCAAATAATTTTGCGTCGCAGAACATCACTAAGTATTCTGCTTTGGGGGTGCCACCTATACATCAATATTTTATCTGTTAATAAAAGTAGCTGATTCCAGCCAGAAAGTTCTTTCCTCTGATCAAGGTGTATACCAGCCATTTTTAAAACTATTTTGTGTTATATCAACTATAATTTTACTTATAATAAAATGATAAAGATTAAGTTATCATGTCAATATTAAATAAGTTCTACTGATGCTCAGTTCAGTAGTTATTTATTTGATTTTAAACCTCTAGAACAGTAAGTGAAATACATACAGGGCAAGTAAAATAGGGATTTTTTAATTCATTTTTTATTCATTTATTTAAACATTCTTTCTTATTCATTAATTAACTCTTCTACATTTATTTATTTATTTATTAATCCATCATTCACTAGTTGGTTCACAAATTTATTTGATCATTCATTAGTTCACTTATTTATTTTGTCATTTATTGATTACTTCATGCATTTATTCAGTTATTAGTTGTCATCTCATTTGCATTTTCAATACTCAGATTATATTTTAATCTTCATTTTGTACCATATTTGTTATAAAATATGATGTTTAATATTTTATTTGAAAATAAAAGTTCACTGCCAAAATGAAAACTAGCATTTCAATACAGAAGTTATGCTATCAAATTCGATATTCTTTTGGGTTCTGTAATTCTCCAGATAAATTTCCAGTTTCTTCATTTTGAAAAATTTGACTGATCTTAACTATTTCACTTTGCACCACATACCACTACTTGGGTTTCGGGTAGGGCAATAATATGTGGGGCTGCTATGTCACAGGAAAACCTAAAAAAACAGGGAATTCAAAAAACAGGGAAAATACAGGAAATTTTGTTTACTTATTTTTTTGAAAACTGAACTTGTAAAAATCAATGTCCCATTGTATATAAACTACCAATGATAATAACTTTTTTGAAAGCAAAATGTTCATTTTATTTTAAAGTTTTTTGTTTAAGTAAATGTTAAAATGTCCATTATGAATCTAAAGTTGTTTAATGTTTTATCAGAATTGCATCTTTAATTTTATGGAAATTTAACTAAGAGAGCTTAAGATTAGTCACCAATATTTATTATTTTGTTTTAACTTCATTTTTTATCTTATTAGCAGCGTTAGAAATAAGCAGTGGTTAGTCACATTTTGAGCCCAAAAGTTTCAATTTGACGCCTAAATTTCAACCCTAGGGGCCAAATTTGATGCTTAAAGTTTTTCATTGGATTAAAGTTTTCCATTTCTGACTTGTGACTGAGATCCCTGCTTTGCTTGAAGGATGTGTTTATGAAACAAATTTTCAAATTCAATCAATCTTACCTTTAAAAAATCCATTCCTTTTGCATATGTTACGAATATGTTATGGGCAGTGCATAGCATACAGTGGTCTGTTGTGTAAACAGCTTTTAATATTTAGATAGATGTATTTGTTTCTCAAAAAAAGACACCTAGGTTGCTCTTTCTGATGCCAAGAAATTTGTACAAGATGCCATCTTAATAACTAGTTTTAAATTCTTATTTCTAGCACTAATTACACTGGTCGACAGTGGTTCACTAACAACCAAATTATTATTTTTATTACATATTTATATAGTTATTTAAATACCTGCAAGTAAAAAAGTCCCACCACGTCTCAATTTTCCGTAATAAAAAAAATAATTTTTTACTATTTTTTATGATTTTCGCACCAAATGCCTATTTTTGGAGGGAAAAGGAGCAAAATATTAACTCCTAAATTTTTTTGGAGGTGAAGGGAAACAAAGTACGAAATCATGACCACCGATAACAAAAAGGGGGGACGAGGGGGGTGTATCCCCTCAAAATATGCAAAAAATCATGAAAAAGTATCTTTTTATTCTGGTTTCTTTAATATGACGTTGTAAAAATTTTTTCTGGTGTAAGATCAGAGTATAAGACCCCCTCCTATTATCCCTATGCGCAAAAAAATTTTCGCGCTGTAAAATAAAATTAAAAAAAAAAAATGATCTTATGACTGATGCACACTAAATACGAGCTAAATACCTGCTTGTACTTTGTATCAGAGGGGTGGGGGGGGGGGGCAAAAAGTGGAGAGTGATGGAGAGGAAAGGGACCATAATTGGATTTTGGAGATAATTTTACATAAGAACCAGCCAGAATACGCCGTCTTTCTGAAGACCTGCGATGTGTCTCGTATTCAGCGTGCGACAGTCATAAAATCGGTTTTTATTTTTATTATTTTTTTTTTTTACAGCGTGAAAATTTTTTCGGGTGTAGGAATCATAGAAAGGGGTCCTATCCTCTGATTTTACATCGAAATTTTTTTTAAAACGTCATTTTAAAAAAACAAGAATGAAAAGATCATTTTTGGTGATTTTTTGCTCATTTTGAGGGGGTACACCCCCTAAGAACCCCTTCTTTGCTATTAATGGTCATGATTTTAAACTTTGAGTCTCTCTTGAAACTTCAAAAAAAAATTAGGAGTTAATATTATGATCCTTTCCTCTTGAAAAAAAGGTGTGTTTGTTATAGTTTTTCAGTTATGTTCAGTACTTTTTAGAAATTCATAACAAAAAAACTGTACATGCTACAGCTTTTTTACTATTATTTTTGAATTCTACACAGCAAAATTAGTCAAAAACAGTTAATTTCATCTTTGTTAGGGAAAAAAAGTGAAAATTTGTCGACTAGTGTTATTAGGTTTATGAATTTAATGATTTGTCTTTTTTAATAATGTTTTTTTAAATATAATTTTAAAGATAAATATTCAGTCACTATGCGATTATATCAGTTTTAATGAATTCTTCTGTATTCACCCTTATTTATATTTATTTTTCCTATGATCAAACTATCAAGACATTAATTTTTTAACTTTCATGCATGAGATTATCTCAGGCACAGCACTGATGTTCCAAAATGTCACGCTCGAATATTACTCGGGATGATTTTTATTTTAGTGCATCATAGTGTTATACTTGAATATATTACGGGAGAAATTTATTTTGGCTTCATCTCTTTGTCAAACCCGAATCTATCTTGGGGAAAATTTAATTTGTCCTGAAATTAATGTATGTTAGCACTTTACTGCAGATTTTAATGAATAGAAGTTTGTGTTCAAAGTGTACGTGTGAACATTTATGTACCCAAATCATCG
>JAXGGA010008502.1:0-56515 GCA_038373865.1 Uloborus plumipes
AGAAAATCAAAAGGAAAAAGTTTCCTCATCATAGAAACAGTGATAAACATTTCACGCTAAACTGAAGCGATTTAATTATCCTTTTCGTACTAAAAAATGTGAGCGAAAAAATACCTCAGCTGTATTTTCAATGCCATCGGATTACTAGTCATCAGGCATTATGTCGTGCAGTTCAGAATTTATTTTATAAATTAACTGGTACATAAAATTTATAAATTATATTATTGAAATTATTAAAATTTTATAAACGCCACACGGAACATAATATGAATACCAGATTGAAGAGAACGCGGTAATAAAATAAGGAAGGAAAAAAGGAAATTGTTTAGTAAATAACTAAATAAATGAGTAATATGGTTTGGAAGAGGGCATTAATTTACAGCCGAATATATGAATCAAATTTAACTTCCCCCCTTCCCCCATTTTAAAAGTTAAACAAAACCCAGGGAACCAATCATTTCTGCGCGAGGTCCCCAGCTTACTGCACAAGGGCCATTTTCGGCTGCGAAGCTAATCTTTGTGGCGCGTTATGTTCAATGTTATGGATCTATAGGCCGTTGCTATTTAATTGTCATTACTTATTGCTGTTAAATTTATGTTGCGTGCTTAAAATTATAAAAAGAAACTGAAATCAACCATTCTATCGAACTTTCAACACACCGAACTGTTTTATTCTTCTTCCATTACATCACAACACTCTTTTGCTGTTGCCATTCTGACAAAGTAAAATTATATTGAAAACATTTGCTATTGTGGCTATGCAGCCGCCACATTACTCCCCTACCAGTAACGAACGTTACGTTAAAAAAGGTAGAAAAAGTACTATAATGCTGGTCTGCAAAAAACAAATTACAATAAGTATATTATTACATATTTACAAAATAACATATCAATGGGGAGAAAAAAAAAATTATAATAATTGAAAAATCAGTCTCTAAATCTGACTGGAAGTTTGATAGTTCGACCAGTTCTGGATTGTCTAAGAGGTATTTTTGAACTGGACTGAGTCACAGCTGGCATGGTGGAACTGTGCTCGGTGACTACTGGTGTTGGAACCGTGTTTTCACATTCCGGAGACATGGTTGTCTGTTGCTCGCGTTGGTTTGCCTTATCATGATGTTCAGAGAGCAAGTAGGCTGGCTTTAACCTGTCTATAGAAACATTTACTTCCTTATTTTTCATCTTTATAGTAAAATACTTTGGAAAACGATGGAGAACTGGATAGGGACCTTCATATGGAGGTTCAAGTTGCTTCCGAACTCTATCAATACGAAGAAAAACGTGAGAAGTTGAATTTAAATCGGAATGTACAAATATGTTTGGTACAGACTTATGTTGAATTTTTCTTGGTCTGATCAATTCCATATGCTTTTGCAATTTATTGACAAAAGTTCCAGAAGGTGTTTGAATTATATTTTCATCAAAAAATTCACCAGGAAGTTTTATATTTTCACCATATACCATTTCTGCTATGGTATGAGTAGTATTATCTTGGATGGCAGTGCGCAAACCTAACAGAACTGTTGGTAATGTTTCACTCCAAGACATGTTATTATGCGCTTTTAAAGCTGATTTTAGTGACCTGTGAAGTCTTTCTACTTTGCCATTACACTGCGGGTGATAGGCTGTTGTATGTGAAAGCTTAATGCCGCAGATTCGTGACATGGTTTGAAATACTTCAGAGAAAAATTGTCTTCCACGATCTGTAATTAAACGTAAAGGTATTCCAAATCTAGCTATCCAATTGCTGTAGAATGCCTTGGCTACGGTTTCAGCTGTGATGTTTTCCAGCGGAATTACCTCCATCCAATTTGTGTATCTGTCTATGCAAGTCAGGCAGTAAATGTTACCATTGGAGGGTGGTAATGGGCCAACTAAATCGATATGAACTTCTCTAAATCTTTCTGATGGTTCTGGGAATTGTTCGAGAGTAGATTTCGTATGACGATATATCTTTGATTTTTGGCACGGAATGCATGATTTTGCCCACTGTCGGATGTTTTTATTAATATCCGGCCAAATGAATTTGGAAGAAATTAATTTTACACTGGATTTGATGCCAGGATGGGATAACCCGTGAAATTGATTAAATATTTGAAATCGATAGGTTTCCGGTATGTAGGGCCTAATGTGGGAGGTCGAAGTATCACACCATAAAATTTTACCAGATGGAAGTGGATATTCTTTAAAATTCAAGCTTGTAGAATTGCGTAATTCTGTAAATTCTTCATCTCGTGCTTGTTCGTCTGCAATTTCGTCATAATTAATGATTGAAATTTCTTCGATTCTGGACAGCGTGTCTGCTACTATGTTGTTTTGACCTTTAATATGTTTAATGTCGGTAGTGAATTCAGAAATATATTGGAGGTGTCTACATTGGCGTGGAGAAGCTTTTTCAGGCTTTTGCATAAATGCGTAGGTTAAGGGTTTGTGATCTGTATATACTGTAAATTTTCTTCCCTCTAACAAATGTTTAAAATATTTAATCGAAAGATAGATACTTAAGAGTTCACGGTCATAGGTACTATAATTTTGCTGTGCGGGGTTAAGTTTCTTTGAATAAAATCCAATTGGTTTATAACTATTGTTGGAAAATTGTTGTAATACAGAACCAATTGCAGTATCACTTGCATCAGTGAATAAAGCAAGTGGTAGTTCCGGATTTGGAAAAGATAAAAGAGTTGTATTAATTAAATCATTCTTGCATGTTTCAAATTGAATTTCAGCATCTTTTGTCCATTGAATTTTTCGTTTGTCTTTCTTTTTAGCCCCTTTCAGATATTCGTGTAATAATGCTTGATTTTGTGCAGCATCTTTCAAATAGCGTCGATAGAAATTTAACATACCGAGAAAGGTTCGGAGATCATGCAGAGTTTCAGGTTTTTTATAATTAATAATTGCTTGGACTTTGTCTGGAAGAGGTCGAGAACCCTCTGATGTAATTAAGTAACCCAGGAAATCAATTTCTTGTACACCAAAGACAGATTTTGAGATGTTAATGCGTAAGCCGTAAGTATTGAGTTTGTCGAAAATTATTCGAAGATGTTCTTGATGTTGCTCCTCGTCCTTTGACGCAATAAGAATATCGTCTAAATAAGGAAAAGCAAAATCAATACCTCTAAATACTTGGTGCATAAACCTTTGGAATGTGGCAGGAGCATTTTTTAAACCAAAACTCATCACATTAAATTCATATAGACCAAAAGGTGTGATAATGGCTGTTTTGCATTTATCGTCTTCGTTAATAGGTATATGATAATAAGCTTTGATTAAATCAATTTTAGAAAATATTTTGGTGTCTTTTAAAATGTGTTGAAAATCGTCTATTCTTGGAATTGGATATCTATCTGCAATAGTTCGAGCATTAAGTTGTCGATAATCGCCACAAGGTCGAATTGATCCATCTTTTTTACCAACAAGGTGTAATGGACTAGACCATTCTGAGCTTGACGGACGAATAATTTCGTTTTCGAGCAAAAATTGAAACTCACGCTTTGCTATTGCTAGACGTTGAGAATCAAGCTGCCGTGCTTTAGAATGAACGGGTTTACCGGTTGTTTGTATAAAATGCTTAACATCATGTTTGATTGTGGTAGTAACAATAGTAGGCTTAGTTAATTCAGGATATTGTGAAAGCAAGTTAGAAAATTTTGTAGATTTGTTTAAGGTTGTAATATCAAAATCTTTAGTAACGGAGCAAACGTCACCCTGAACACTGAGTTGTGTAACTCCATCAATTAAACTTTTTTTATTGATATCAATTAGTAATTTAAATTTGTGTAGAAAATCAGCCCCTAAAATACCTGTAGTAACTCTTGCAATGATGAATGGAAAATGAAATTCTCGGCGCAGTCCTAAATCAATAGCAAGAAGTTTTGTACCATACGTCGATATTTCGGAACCATTTGCAGCAAACAACTTGTAAGTAGATGGTTCTTTGTTTTTATTTGTGGCTGGAATAATTGAGCAATCAGCACCACTATCTACTAGGAAACGCAAATTTGTTGTTCGGTCCTTTACGAATAATCGAAATTTGCGACGACCGTCAAATGTATCTGCAGCAGGATTCGTCGCCGTATCTACTGCAGAATGGTGTTTTCCGAATTTCGGTCTGCATTTGTATTCCATGAGCATGGTGGAGTACACTTTTCTGGTTTACAATTATTGCCAAACCGAAAATGATAATAGCAGTACTTCCCCTTTGGATTAAAACGTTTACGAGATCGGCTTCGGGAATTCGAACGATAATTCACACTATTACGGTCTCTTGACCTTGATGGTCGGGAAATGCTGAGTTGAGAAATTTGTTCTTCAAGATGTTTAATTTTATCCAAAACCTGAGCATTAAATGTTATGTTGTCATTTACAATTTTTTTACTATTCGCTGCAAAAATTTCGGTTTTAGGTGCCATATCACTTATTTTGTCAGCCATTTCCGCTAATTTACTTAAATTTTCTTCGCTAACAACTACAATATTTTTTATAGATTCCGGTAATTTTTCTAACCACAAGGTTTTAATCAAATTTTCAGAAAAATCGGTTGTAGCAACTGTTTTAATTTTCTGCAACAATTGACTAGGTTTCATAGTACCCAGTTCGATTCCCGTTAGCAATCTTTTAATGCGAACATTTTCACCTTCTTTAAATAAACTAAGCAATCTTTGCTTGGAATCTGAATATTTAGTTTCGGTTTCGCTTTGCACTATGTCCCAAATATTTTCAACATATTGAGGTTCCAGTTGTGATACTAAATAATTAAATTTGGTTTCTTCTCTAACAATATTGTTTATAGAAAATTGGGCTTCAATCTGGTAAAACCAAATATCCGGGCGATCGGTCCAAAAAGGAGGTATTTTAATGCTTACCTTCGCCACTGAACATTCGTTAGGCGTGGCATCAGAAGTTTTGATTTCGTTTTTTTTTCTTTATCTTCCATCTCAGGATCACGTCCGGGGTCACCAATTATAGGCCGTTGCTATTTAATTGTCATTACTTATTGCTGTTAAATTTATGTTGCGTGCTTAAAATTATAAAAAGAAACTGAAATCAACCATTCTATCGAACTTTCAACACACCGAACTGTTTTATTCTTCTTCCATTACATCACAACACTCTTTTGCTGTTGCCATTCTGACAAAGTAAAATTATATTGAAAACATTTGGTATTGTGGCTATGCAGCCGCCACAGATCAAAAGCAATGTTGCAGAAACTTCCAAAACAGCTTTTAGAGGCAGATTTCGTCCAGCGACTCAAAACAAGTACTGTCAGACGAATAAAAAACCATTTTGTAGAAACTTCCAAAAGCACCACGGTATAACTTTGAAACATTTTCATAATGATTAAAACAAAGATTTTTTCATAAAAGAAGAAATACTGAATGAACATTATGTAATGTTAATATCGAAACTCGTGAGTTTTATGTATTCCTTCACACTGATCTTCGACAACGCTACTACTCCTTTAACAAGCCAAAGTAACTCTATTCAAATATAACTTGTGTGTGTTTCTTTAAAAAGAAAATAGTTTTAAATTGTTTTCCTAAGTTATGAAAAAATAAATTAAACAATAGTTAAGGGATACGATTAATAATTTTTATCCCTATGGGGTGCTAAGACCCCTAAAATCCGCTACTGTGTATATCGAGTGTTCTTATTTATAGACAACAAAAATGATTTAACAAAAGCGATGATAGCGCAGGAATTATTCTTAAACCATTGATTAAATTTGTCTGAAATAATGCTTTTAATTCAATTGAAAGGAACTTACACAATAAATGTTATTTCTCTCTTAGATTTATAAGTTTAGATTTTTTTTTCTGAATAAAAGGAGTTGAAAAATTCGATAAGAAAAATTTAAAATCTCGTTTTCCATTTTTCGTAAAAATAAATTGTCGTGTAAACGTACGAGCGTGACTGCTTGGAAGTTTTGCAGAGCAATACATTTTAAATCCACAATTTTGGTTATGAATATTTTTCAGCTCTTAAAATACTTTCAAGTGTTTTCTCTCTTTTCTTTCTTTATTTTTTAAATATTCCTCTCCAATACTTGTACCCTCAGAAAAACTGACGGACGAAAATTTTTACATCTAATCAATTTATGATATACAAATGACATTTTTTCATGTGCATAAATGTTTAAATAAGTTCTTTTGGTTCTGAAAATTCTTCTGAAAGCTGATTTAATAAAACCTATAATGATTTAAACAGCAGTATGTTACATCAGAACATTGAATTTCAAATGAACAAGTACTGAATATTTAAATACTTAGAGTGAACTCTAGAACATGCGAGCAATGCAACTTTGGCTGAGAGAAATAGTTTATAATACATGGTTAGCATATATTATTTATCGGGTTTTAAAACTTTAATGATAAAGTACTCAAATCTTGTTTATCCCATAACTGCTCTTACGCGATATTACGTGCTATCCGATGTCCAAAATGTAGGCAGACTGGTTAAAACTAAAGATGCGATGTTTAGACATACGTAGAGTTCGTTCTACTAGATTTAAGTTATTTGTATACAAGTTGCTCCGTTTTAACTTGCAAGAAATATATCGTCGGCACCATGATAAAATAACGAATGTGAAAAATTGCTTTTCTTTTTAATTCGTTTTTCAAGTTCGAATTTTACAAATAATTAAAATTAAAATGATACCTTCAAACAAATAGTTTTATACTTAAAGGTATCTATAAAAATTTAAAAATTGAAAATGACCAAAGGCGTCAGGTGGGAAAAAATAATATTCCGTGTTTTGGCTCTCCTGAAAAGTGCCAATTTTCACATTCGTAATTTAAGCATGGTGCCGACGATATTTTCGCAAGCGTTTGTAGTAGATCAGCGATAGGCAACCCGTCGATCGCAATTCCATTTTGAGTCGATCGTGGCAGTGTTTTAAAACTTATTTTTAGTCGAAGTAGAATTAAAAAACATTTATTTCTGAAACAAAACTAGGTGAAGTATATAAATCAAATTTTATTTGAAATTTTTTCCACTAGAACTTTTTATAGTCACTATTTTATCAATTTTAAAACAAGCTTTTTTATTTATGTCGGAAAATTATTTAATGTGGCTAAACATAACATTTTGTAGCAAGTTAAAGCAACTGCTTAATAAAAGTGAAATCTTCTTTAATAAAAGTTAGGCTGCAATATGAGGGGGAGACTTCAAATTATCAAAATATTATATCCATGCATGCAACCTCCCCCCCCTCCCTCCTGCCGATCTTGTATCCTTGATTTGATTGTAAATGGGAGGTTCTGATTACAATTTAAAACGGGAAGATTTTTTAAATGGAAAAACCAAGAAATAATTTTAACGACGTTATCGCGCAACGTAGTTCCAAAGCCTACTAACGGGGAGGAAAAAAATCTTGTTTCGCACCATTTTTTCTTTTTCTTTTTGTTTTTCTTCAATTTACAAAATTCAACTACATTTTTCATAAATGTGGCTTTACGTGTATCCACACGGCTTTAGAAAGAAAATGGTTATGTGAAACCATGAAACACGTGACTGATGAAAGTAAATAACAAGATCATGCAACTTTTCTTACTTTCCTCTTCAACAGCTTTCAGTAGCTCCATATAAATATTTTTACATTGTCCCACGAAAGCTATAAAATACTTTCTTTCTCGGGAATTATTTCGTAGTTTTGTCGAATTTTACGATGATCACACTAAAGTAGTTCAGAACATTCTGTTATTATAGATGTTGGTTTGAATTTTTAGTTAATTTAAGTTTATATTTCAGAGATCTATAAAGGGTAAAAAAATTACACGGTTTCAAACTACACGATTTTCGAGAACTTCTTTTCAAAATATAAAATACATTTTTTTGACACAGCATATTTTTTATATCTTTTATTTGAATATATGTTTGAATATATATATGTTGTTTAAATAAAGTTATAACCTAAGGCAAAATTGTAGCGGTGTTTTATTTTTTTCTTCACACTTGGAACGAAATCCCTGTTTTTGTTTTATCATACCACATATTTTCGAAGAACACGGAACAAATACCAGTTAAGAAAAAGAAAAGCAAAACCTTCTACTTTTCATGATGGACTTTACGCATAATTTCACTTAGTATGAAAAACGGCGTATAACTGCGTAAAATAAAATTATATAAAAATAACATCAAACTATGTTAATATTATGTTTAATTATTTTATCAATGCCTTAATACAATGAGTTATTAAGATTTCGCTGGTATAGATATGGCTACTTGATTTATATTCCTTTGGGGATTTATCAGCATCTAAAGAAGCATTTAATTCTAACTTCGTTGAAAATAATTTCGATGAATTTGTTTAGAAAACGATTTCTCGTTTTATCATCCAATTTAATCGAAACATTTCGCAAGCTTTAACATCAGTTTAATAACTTTTTCTAAGCTATGTAAAATGATATTAAATGAACCTCCTTAGATGGAAAAAAATTGACGATCCGATTTCAAATTTCGTGCAGCTAACAAGCACAAATTTTAAGCATTTTCCAAAAAGCACGTTCCTTTTTAATGCGAAATACGATAGTAGTTTTTAGGAACATTTTTGAAAATAAGACTCGTAGGAATATATATTTTTTTTCTTGTTTGACATTTCAAAACTGTGTTATATGAATTAATTTATTTTCCAAAGTGGGTTTATGTTTTATTCATTGAAGATAGGAGTGATTTCTTTTTCTTTCGTCTATTTTTAATCCTTAACAGGTGAGTTGGGAATAGTACACCCCAGAAGAATTGGAGTTTTGCATTCAAACGCTTGGTAATGCTTAAATATATGGCTTTATCTATGTATATGTATGCCACTGACGGTATTATTTTAGTTGCATTTATCTAAATAAATGATACAAGATCATTGCAAAATTTTCTACTTTAATTTACTAATTTATATGACACAAGAAATATTATGTTGTGGTTATACACAGCCTACCTTTCATAACACAAGTTACCAAAAAAAAAAAAAGAGTCCTCACCAGTTAAGAGTTAAGAAGTGTATTTTGATTTGCATAAACACATTTCAGATATAACCGTTGATTATAGGCATTGAAGTTGGCCAACATTAGTTATAAAAAAGAAAAGAAAAATGTGAATTAATTATACTAGAAACAATACTTTTGTAGAATTTGTACACACACTTCATGTTACACAGTTGCTTGTGTTTAAATCTGAATTTATGCCCTCTTTGTAAATTAACCCCTTCCCTGTTTTGCCAGTACGCTGTACGGGCACGGCTTTCGGACCTATACTGACTTGCCCGTACGCCGTACAGGCAATGATTTCTAATTAGCCTTCACTGTTTCGCCCGTATCTTTATTATTTCTAGTTAAATTACTCGTATAGTTGCCAATAGTTATCCACTAAATTCAAGTTTTTGGACCGAATTCTGAAAAAAAAAAAAAGAAAGAAACCTAAAGGGTGTAAGAGTTTTATAAAAGGCTCAGCTTTTCAGTTTTTATTTGAACCGATACTTTTTGCCACTTTTTAAGCAATAACTATGGTCCTTTTCAGGATAACGCCTCCTTTTATCTTCAAGTAGAATGTAAATGTGGCCGTCTTCCCGATGTTATGCACAACAATATGCCAGATAAGTAATGGTCTCTAATGGCAATCGCAGTGATTTTATAGAATTGCATGGTTTCATCGTTAATAATGAAAAAAACAAATTGAAAATGGTGTGTATAAAATTTCATGAGCTACTGATTTCTTCACAATTAACGGACTTGACCCAACTTATACCATTAACACACTCTCTCTCTCTCTCTCTCTCGCTACGACTTTTCATAACCCCGTAGTTTTTATGACCCCCTCTATTTGATATCATGTGAAGAATTCTTCAGACAAATCAGATGCTGACAATTTCAAATAAACTATTTTTTCGAGCATCTTATGTAATCTTAACTTTTCTAATTTAAAACTGTTTTAACATTTTGAGTGTTTGGTTTATTTGAAACAAGCTACGTTATCCGGCGTTGCACGATTTACCTCGAAAATAAAGTTGCATTAAGAGACGCATGTTTAACAATAAGCCTTAAATAAAAGGAACAAAAAAAGGAAGAAACAGTGTGAATTTTCTAGTCAATATGTTGAAAAGCTAAATTTTTCAATTTAAATTTAATTTGGATTTTTTCTTAATTTTTTAAAATTATAGCCATTGTTGTGAAACAACATTAAATTTCATTTATCTGACTTTCTGTCAGAGACATCCCCATGGAAGCTTTTGAGAATCATGGGAGAGCAAAATGAATCCTTGATTGCGGAAGGACTTTTGTGCTAAATTTGGTAGACGTAGTGGGACGAAACCGCTCTCCTCTATGTGCTCCGAGCATCAAAGAACCTCTGTGCCAAATCTGGCGAAAATCCGATGTAAACCGAAATTGTATCTAGAACATACATACAAGCTGAACTACAACCATTTATAAAAATATAGATTTTTTTTTGCTAAAGCAAGGATGCAATATTTATGTAGAGAAAAAATCAATACTGATTAAGTGCGAGTATTTAAAGCTCCCAATTTGGCTTTTAAAAAGAAAATCACACAATAAAACCATCTTGAACTGTAACACTTAAATCCTTTGAATCGATAACGCCAAAGGAACTATTCTGAGACTTCTTCATTCCGGTGAAATATTTTTTCGCATCAACTCATTAAAAGCTTTTCCTGTCTTTTCTATAAAGTGAAATCCTATCATAAAATCAATTCTCTTCCATTCAACATTTTAAGTGACGTCGATATTATTTTCCGTTCCAAAGCACATAATACGCTCTAAAAGCTACCGAAATAATCTTGCAGTATTTCATTTCCGTTTCAGAAGTTGGAGATTCTAAAACATTGTTTTTTAATTCTGTTCACTGGTCAAATTATTTTCGACTGTTTGCGGCAATTTGGTGGCAGCATTTTCAATCATTTTGTTTTCGGTTTACTTTCTTTCTTCGGATATAATACTTTAGATTTATTAATTTTTTTAAAGTATTAAATATTGCTTCCAGCATGAGTTGGTTACGTCAGATAACACTACATTTCAAGGTGCCATTAAAAGAATAACTGACTTACACTTATAACCTAATAATCGGCGAAGAAAACTTTTGAAAAACAGGGAACAAAAAAAAATATTTTTGAAGCTATGATTCTTATGGGAAGTGGGAGGCCGGTGAGAACTGAGAAAAGATACGAAAAAGCGTTTTGCCTTCACCACGCAAACGCAAACCTTTTTTTATATTAAATCAGGGGTACCCCCCCCCCCCAATTTTTAACAACCCTCTTATACTTTTTATTTTTACCCCTCTTTTTTATTTTATTTATTTATTTTAATCATTAAGTATTATTTTTTCATATATTATTAATTTTTTAAAAGTTCGAATCATGCGCAAAATAGAATCGTTTTATTTCCCTTCCAGACACTCCAAGCACACACACACACACAAAAATAAAAAATAAATAAGTAATAATAAAGAAATAAAAGAAATAATTTAATTAAAAAATATTTAATGAATATTTTTTATTAAAGAAAATCTGTACATTTAAATAAAAAAATAAATTATTTAAAAAAATCCCTCCAAAAATTTTGATGGCACCATAATCCTCCCTGTGGGCACCCTTGTATCAAATCGTTTCACAATTCAAATGTCGCGAAGAATCCTTGGCGCAGTTCGACTCGTAACCAAAAGGTTAGGGGTTCAAGCGCACCCAGGAGAGTGATATGTTTTTTATAAGATGAGTTGGGGTTAGAGCGTCCCCTCGGCATTGTGGGAATGTCAAGCTGAAGGCTTCTGCCATATATTGAGTAGGTTAAGTAAATGTCAAATGATAATTCTTGTAGAGACAATCCCTGACTTACATAGATGAAACACAACCAGGGATGACTTATGTCTTCTAAGAAACTAACTCTAATATGAAGATTGAGATGGTTAGGGTTTCGTTTCTTTTAATGATATATCAAACAGTTGAATTTAGCAAATGTAAGCAATGCAACAAACGCTTTTATCGGTTGTCGTCTGATCCATCAACTTACATTCTTTGCCTTGAAAAAGGCGATCCCTGTAGCGCCGAAACACGTGTCTGCAGTTTTCCTGTTCATTTGTGCTTTTTACGTTGCTTTATTTTCTTGTATTTTTCAAGAACAAAGGCATTTATTTACTACTTATTTCTTAGAGAGATATAGCTTTCATAAATTCTTTTCTGAAACGAATTACAATCTATGGTTCCAGCAATCACGATGACAAAGTTTCAAAAAGGTACATATTTCCTTTTTTTCTACATCAATATCCACTCTCCCTTACTCGAACATAAAATATTTCTCTTCTCTTACTTCCCGACTTTCTGTGCAATTTCTATAAGCCAGGTTTCTCTCCGACCAACAGTGACATTGTTAGTATCATCCGCTTCTTCAATGCCAGTCGTTGTCATTGAAGGACTATCCCTTACAAAAACGGATGCGCTTACAATGTAAATAACAAGCTCCCGATTTCTGAGAGAGACTCCGCTTATAAGGATCTATTATATATCTGCTCGGATCAGATAAATCTGTCAGATAAGGTAGCCTAAAAAGTATTTATAGTCCTTGCTGTGGAATTTGATTGAGCGAATAATCATTTTTCAGAGGGTGGACCGTTATAAATGAAAGCAAGAAAATTGGATTTAAGTTACTATGAAAATAACTTCTTGTTAAATCTAATGCATAATATAAAGAACAAATAATATGTGTTTTATACGTTTGAAGCACAATCATGCTTTTAGAACTTATTAACTCTATTTTTCACTTATAACGTCACTTTTTAGTTATTAAATTTTATTTAAGTTATTTTCTAAATATTTTCTCATGTTCGCAACATCTTTTCTTTTTCCATTATATTTTGATGAGCAAGACAACATACTATTCTTCTCTTATAGTTCATGAAAGAAGTATCGCTAATCAAATCATTGATTCTAGAAAATGACTATAATTTTATTGGGCCTATCATGCATTTAATCTATGCATATTTATACCATTGTATATATATTTATACCATTCACATATATTACCAGTAGCGTACATAGACCTAGGTGCGCTCCACCGCAAGATTTAAGTGCGCCCCAAACCCCTTAGTAAAATATGAAAAATATTTTATCCGTGTAAGTCATAGTGCTATTTTTCCTGATCGTGCGCCCGCAAACTTCTTTCGCCCCCCTCCCCACCGCGCCCCGGGATCTTCGGGGGCGCTATGTACGCCACTGTATATTATCATATGATAAGGTAAATTTCTATTTTTTTTATTTGTTTTTATTTTTATCAGAAAAGAATATTTTTTGTTTTGAATTAAACTTCCGTTTATTCACGGAGTTGTTAGGCGCGGCTAAAGCGGATAGCCAATTTCACCAAAGCAGGTATTTTGGGAATTAAACATCTGGAGCCCATATTCATAAGCCAAATAAATTTCCATTCTAAGTATGGTAATGTGTAATGCTAAAACTGTTTGACCAAATACCGCGCGGTGAAAATTCTCAATTACCACAGCTAGAATTTTTCCGTGAGAGAAGGACATGACGAAATTCTGGATGCTTTAGGGAGCTCAATTATGTGAAAGTTTCTAAAATTGAAAATCCAAAGAAGTGATTGAACTAATTTTAGGATATCGAGATTCATTTAATTTGAAGCAGTTATAAGAAAGATTTTGATATTTTTAATATTCCATCTCTTTTAATCAATTTAATTTTACTTTCGATTTCTGAAGAATTAGTGTTTATACCCACTCTTTTCACAATTGCTCTATACCATTAAAAGAGTCATAGCCGCTACTAAATAGTCCGCTTTATTGGAACTTAACATAATTTAGTTAGAGGATACAGAGTCCGTATAAAACGTTCGAATTCGTATTTTTCAGGGCTGCGGAGTTGGAGTCGGACTGATTTTGGACCAAAGGAGTCGGAGTCGGAGTCGCTGAAAAACATGTCGACTCCAACTCCGACCACCTCCGATTTGGATGAAATTTTGTGGAGGTGAAAACATCTTTGAAACTAAACAGGTACAAATTTTCAACTTTCAATATCCAAACCCTAAGCATTTAGGATCATTAAAAAGGGCTTCAAAATGGCGGGTCTGCTTTGTGAAACGAATTACTATGTTTGGGGTTATGCAAGTGAATAAAAAATATTTGCAGCAAAAATGCAATGTGTTAAAATAAAGTCTGGCCATTTAACAAGAAAAGGATTAGTTTTGTACGGAGTCAAAAGACAAGAGCGGCACTTGACTTTTGCTCTGGAGAAAATGGTTTTTTGGGAGGTCACAGTGACCTCCGAGAATTGAGGTAAATGTGGTGAAATTACCTGCGAGAATTCTTGAGAAAATTGAACTTTTTGAGAGGTCACAATGACCGCCCATGACCTCCAACTGGGATACCCCAGCTTGCTACCCCCCCCCTAAAGTGAGTCCTGGCTACGATCATGAATAAAAATGAAATTTTAAAAACTGACTTAATATTTCAACCTTTGTTTCGGGTTTTTTCCTCTTCACATTTGGGTAAAAAAAATAATAAAAAAAAAAGCAGGAGTCGGGAGTCGGAAGTTTAAAAATCCCGGAGTCAGAGTCGGAGTCGACCATTTTTCCTCCGACTCCGCAGCCCGGGTATTTTTCAATATATTTTTTTCGTTTTAAACTTTAAATATCATACAGTGCGTCGCAAAAGTTTAAGCACTATGCAAATTTTTGAATAAAAAGAAATCTTTTCAGCAGAATGCTTTCCTATTTATACTGTAAGTGGTTACTATGATCCTAATTAAGTGTTTGAAGTTTTGAAAAATATAACTGCAATGAAAATCAGAAAATACAAAAGAATATGTTTTTGGCTGTCGCAAAAGTTTATGCACAGATCAGATTTTATGCAAATATCTCTTGAAACGTGATGCGTGAAGAACCAGTGCGATTCTTTTGAACGAGTTATATAGTGTAGCAATGGTTCAAAGTGTTATCAAGATGCCGAAGTCACTACAGTTCTCGTACGAAGAAGTTGTGAAACTCTGGAAGCTGAAAGCAGAAGGCAACTCTGTTATGCAAATTTCAGTGATTTTAAATCGATCTAAACGTGGTATTTATAATATTCTGAAACGTGGAAATCAATTTAAACCTGCGTTTTGCTCAGGAAGACCGAGAAAAACTACGTCTCGTGAGGATAGAAGAATTCAAAAACTAGCCTTAACTGAAAATTTGTCACTTAATCAAATAAAAACTAGACTTGTAACAAAATTATCGCGTGATACCATAAGCAGACGAATAAAAGAATCAGGATTTATCAAAAAACAAAAGTTAGCTCGCAAACCTTTTCTGAAAAAGTGTCACAAACAAGCAAGACTGTAGTGGGCAAAGCATCATATGCATTATAGTGACGAATGGATTACTGTTGTGTTCTCTGATGAAAAAAAAATGGAATTTAGACGGTCCAGATGGGTTCTCATACTACTGGCGTGACTTGAGGAAAGATCCGAAGTGCGTATTCAGTAGGCAACATGGTGGTGGCTCAGTCATGGTATGGGGCGCTTTTTGCTTCAACGGACAAACTTCTCTTAGCTTTCTAAATAGTAGACAAAATTCAGAAAGGTATCAAGCTACCCTGAGAAAGCATTTGTTACCATTTGGTGAAGTCCTAGGTGGTCCTGATTGGATTTTTCAGCAAGACAACGCTTCAATACACAATTCCCCTAGTACGAAAGAATGGCTTGCTTTTCCAAATATTTGTGTAATGAACTGGCAAGCACCCAGCCCGGATCTAAATCCCATAGAAAACATCTGGGGAATTCTCGCATGTGACGTATACCAGATTGGGAAGCAGTATTGCTCTGTTCAAGAGCTTAAATCTGCAATCGAGGAAGCCTGGTACAGACTGTCTCGAAATCTTCCATAATCTCGTGCTATCGATGAAAAATCGCATATTCGAACTCATCAGATGCAACGGTAACACCATAGACTACTAAAAGACTTTTATGCTTTCTAAAATATATATATTCCGTTTTTGTGCTTAAACTTTTGCGACAGCAAAATTTTGATTTTATCATGTAATCGTATTTTAATTTCTATGAATTGTTTCCAAATTCGAAACATGAATTTGTAAGCTGTTTGTTTAATTACAGTAAAAATTTCAAAGCTTTTTGGTGTATACTTTTCGTCTTATCAAAAGATTTCGGTTGTGCTTAAACGTTTGCGACGCACTGTAGCTCTGCTTCTTATTTTGACCGGTTGAGGACATAAAGGTCTTGCAGGTCAAACAGGAACACCCTATATATATGTATATATATATACTAGTTGACCCGGCAAACGTTGTTTTGCCATATAAATAATTTCCTAGTAATTTCTAGTGTAGACAAAAAATAGCTTACTTATTGTAAGTATGTATGTATGTATGGTAGAATGTGTGTATTGTATGTATGTGGTATATGCGTGAAATAAGCATGGAGCGCTGTGAACGATGAGGGAATATAAAAATAACAAAAGGTAAACATTATTTTTAAGTTATTATAATTTATTCCTTAAAATTATATATCATTAATTAAACAATTACGACAGTAACACTATTAAACAACATCAATCTCTTAATGCTATAGCGTGAACAATATTTTTTTTAGTCCATCTTTAGCTAACACAAACAAACTGGATGGTTTACCCACTCGAGAGCATGCCACGTATAATTGTCCGTGTGAAAAACATGATGTTCTCAAATCTAAGCCACAAACAGACATCGTTTGACCTTGGGATTTGTTGATAGTCATTGCAAATGCCAGTCTAATCGGAAACTGAATACGTTTGAATTGAATTGGCATATCTGTAGGTATAATAGGAGTCCGTGGTATGAGTATATTTTCACCTCTGAACTTGCCATTTAAAATCCTGGCTTCGATCATGTTTTTCATTAATTTTTGAATGACTAATCACGTACCGTTGCACAGCCGGGGCGGGTTCAAATTACGAAGCAAGATAATTGGAGATCCAACCTTTATTTTTTAAAAATTTGTGTCACTTTAATGGTCGTTCATACCCCCCTCCCCTCTCGCAGTGAAAAAAAAACTTTACACAGCAGATTTTGCCTAATAACTCAACACTCATGGTGTTTGATACATTTTATTTGTTTGTAATGATGTTTTTTGGTCACAACCAATATGAAAATCACAAAAAATAGTTACTTTAATTTTTAACATATATTTATCTTCTTCAGAATTTTTGACTTTTAATTTTACCTTGAATTTGACGTAAATGCAAGGTATAAAATACAGAATTTTATAAAGGTACAAAAATTAACATAATATAATTGAAAGTGTATAGAATTTTTGAAAAAATAATATAAGTGTCGCAAATCAAAAACCATTTATTTCCACAATCGACTCAAAGCCCCCAAAAATTGCGCAAACGTCCATAAGAAAATTCTACAGCATCGAAGGACCCCATTGCCAATTTTAACAAAGATCCGACCAAAACTGTCATTTTGTACTATTAAAAAAATATGGGGTAGATCCTCATGAGGGGATGTAGGGGAGAGTGGTAATGAATGGGCCATGGTGATGAATGGGCCACTAACAAAATATGAAAAAGTATTTGCATGAATTTTTTTTTTGATGCCACCAATAGATGTAGCTATTTGTTCTACTAAACTCATCCAATTTTCATTCGTTTGCGCTGAGCCATTTTCTAACTAGAGTGGCATGGTCAAGAATCTAACCGAAAAGTAAGTTTTTCCCTTTTTAGTAAAACATTTCCTAGCTAAAATGTACCAAGTATTTCACTGCATCCATATGTATAAGCTAGTCTTTCCATATCTATAAACTAATCTTAAGATGTATTTTGATGTTATCTAAATTCAATATACTCAAAAAACCTAAATGTATTCAAAAAGTATAGGTGGGGCTGAATGGGCCACTATGTCATGGTAATGAATGGGCCACCTAAATATTGTTTTTCTTCCTTTTCTTTGGATTTTCGCATTAATATGAAACACAACTGACTGTCATAGATAGATTAAGATTACTGTCGTCAAAATATGTTTGTAGTAACTTCTAAATATAATTTGCAGATCTATATTATATTCCTATAGTACAATAGACCTCTGGTCACAGTGCGTGGCTTGAAAAAGCCCTCCTCTCTCCTTCATATTATATTCCTCACAGTATAATTTCATTTTCTTTGTTGGTAACTTAAGTTAGATATTTCTTATACCCGATGTCTAGTAAATTAAAAAAAAAATTGAATTTTGACAAGTTTAAAAATGAAGATGAAGTTTTTGAAAGTAATTTTTAATATTATTTTTGAAATATATAAATTTTGTCAAATCATAGTGGGCATCATCTGTTATTTTTTTATATATATTTGATGTTATTTATTTCTTACAATCTCATTATTTAGTCATTTTTCTGCTGAAATTGGTATGCATCAGTTTTATTTTAATTGCATCAGTTTTGATGTTTATATAATTTTAAATCAGTATGATTTTGTATCATCATGTCAAGTGCCACATTTATTTTGTCATATTCAGCAAATAAAAGATTAAATCCACATGTTTTAATTGAATTCATTAAGTGGCCCATTCATTACCTTTGATGGCCCATTCAACCCCATAGGTGGGGTTGAATGGGCCAAATTTCAAAATTTTTATTTTCTATTATAATTCATTATAGAGAGGTGCTAATTCAACTTTTATGACTTTTTTAGATAGCCAGATAAGTAAAGTAACTAAAACACCATTTTAGAGTTAAAACAAAGTGTTAGAAAAAAATAGCAAAATTCAAAACCAAAAAGTGGCCCATTCATTACCACTCTCCCCTACCTGCATAAGGACATTACAATCATTAAAATCATTAAAAAAAAAAAACCATGCAGCTGTTCGAAAAAATCCTTGCGTGCCTGGATTCGATCTCATTCCATCAGGAACTTCAACCTGACGTGCATAACCACTTGACCATCGGGTCGCTCATTGAAGTAAGGATTTACGATAACACATATTGTTTTAAATGACATGAAATGTTAGTTTTTCGATCATAACTTTTTTTCTAGTGAACAAATATCGTCATATGAGTACATGGTACCTAAGTTACACCATCTCCTATCGATTAAAAAAAATCGTCCAAATCGGTTCAGTAGATCAGATGTTATGTGCAAACAAAAAAAAAAAAAATTTAGGGGTGGACTACCCCTAACATTTAGGGGGATGAAAAATAGATGTTGGCCGATTCTCATAGATACTGGATAAGCACAAAAAATTTCATCAAAATCGGTCAAGGCGTTTCGGAGGAGTATGGCAACGAAAACTGTGACACGAGAATTTTATATATATATATATATATATATATATATATATATATATATATATATATATATATATATATATAATATAATCAAGATTAACAGTTTAAAGTCTGCAAATTAACTAGCGCTTTTATTGCAGCTAAAAATCAATTGCAAATATGAATATCAAAAAGAGACAATAATAGCTCATGAAGAGTAACTGTGCATAAATTGGAGTAACAGAAATAAATAGAACAACAATGAGAAACATCAGGAAAAACATTTAAAACTACTTGAAATTTAAAACTAACATGTAAAACATCAACATGGGTAATGCGCTGCTTAATCTTCAGAGGGCAGGAGCAGCATATAGTTCAGACACTCCAACTGAATAAAGCAAATGAAAATAATCAGTTTGCCAACTTTCTGGACATTTCCATCAAAATTTTTGAACAGAACATCTTTCTCGATATTTACGATAAAAGAAACAGTTTTAATTTTTTTACACAAAGTATGCCACACTTTTACAGCAATTTGCATAAAAAAGTTTTCATTAATATAATTTTAGGACAAATTTCGAGATTTCATAAAATATGCAACAACAAAAATGATTATGAAAAGCAGATTTTTAAATTTGCTGCTACATTATTTTATTACAACAATTATCCGATAGATTTTATTTTACATTATGCTAATGTTTTCAAGAATTCCAGGTGACAGGCAGAGAGTATATAGTTTCTTCCCCAAGTACTGCATATTGGCAACAAACCGTGCTCCCAGCTTTTATGATAGGCTGCACCTAAACTCTACTGCTGAGCGGTGTTGACTGGAAGTGAGCAGACACGGAGTGTTAGAGTGGAACGAAAAAGGAGTGCCTCTTGGACAATGGAATTGAATTATTTTGGGTATGTGCACGTTTTTTTGCTTTCCAGGTAAGGGCAGGGTGCATTGGATTGTAATTTGTCAGCATTTTAAATTCAAATTCAGTACAAACATTATAAAATAAATTAGTGGCATAAATTTTATACTTTTAAAGTTCTTAATCTTTCAAAGATTAAAAAGCAAAAGCTAATCAAGTTTATTAATCACTGCTGACTTATTTCAAACAAACACTCATGAAACCTGCAAAGCTGAATCTAAAAAATCTATATGCTGTTCCTGCCCTCTGAAGATTAAGCAGCGCATTACCCATGTTGATGTTTTACATGTTAGTTTTAAATTTCAAATAGTTTTAAATGTTTTTCCTGATGTTTCTCATTGTTGTTCTATTTATTTCTGTTACTCCAATGTATGCACAGTTACTCTTCATGAGCTATTATTGTCTCTTTTTGATATATATATATATATATATATATATATATATATATATATATATATATATATATATATATATATATATATATATATATATATATATATATATATATAATACGAGTCATGACTACAGATAGACGTATGAAACATAATTAAAGATAAATGTATTTTGCTTTTCAATCGAATTTTTCAGACGTGAGCAAAAGGTATATATTTACTAGAGCATCACACAATCTTAAATGAATCATTCTTCTTGAGCCTTAACAGTTATGATGCTCATGGGAGCAAACAACAATCCTAAAGACCGGTATAAACGTTTTGAAAGTTAAGTCATAAATTACGGAAAGGAGAAAAATGACAGAAAAACGTAGCACTGATAGCTACCAAAAGTCATAAAAAGTAATGACTTGACGTTTCTCCCCAATCACAAAAAGTTGGTCGGTGGCTTCTTAATGTAACTGAAGAAAATAACCGTTAACGTAGGAGTAAACTCATGTTAGAAGCTGTGACGGTAGTAATTGTTTGCACATGTTTTGAAACCTGGTTATAATATATTTGTCGAATGACAATGACGGCAGTAAACGACACCTGTTAGTTTTATTGGAGCATAAAGAAAGAAATATAAATGAATGATTCCTTTCAAATGTTGGAAAAAAACTTAATTGCTTCTTGAATAATTATTCTTTTATTATCCTTAAATTTAAAACGAATGGCTTATGCATTTGAACATATGTACAAATTTATCTTTCGAAAACTCACGGAAGTGTTTTCAAAATGGTTATTTATTGCATTGAATTTAAGGTGTTTCTGGACTTTTTTATTTAGCTTATTTCTCCCACAAAAATGTATAAATATATGTCTAGAGCATTCTGCTTAACATATTACGTGAGTTATTTTTAAGTAAGAACCGTTTCATAATGAAGAAATAGAAACTATTGATGAGTGAAAATTATGCGACAAACTAAAATAAGAATTTTTTTTATTTTTCGACATAGTCACCATCAACATCGAATCATTTAAGATGTGTCTGCAGATTTTATTTCCCCTCACCCCTTTCCGGGGCCTCCTCATCGTTTAACCATACCAAGGTTTCACTAGATAGCGTCTTATACAGGCTATTTCATTTGATCAAAATCCTTGGGATAAAAACGGTGGTAATTGTCCAGCGACATCTATCGAATTTTATGGTAACTAACATTATATACAAATCAGATAATAAAAGACAAAATTAAAAGTTAATTTGTTGGTGACAATTTTACAATTTGGCATTCTATTCTATTTTATTATATTTTAACGTTATTTAATAGCTTGTTTTATTTGTTGGTTTATTCTGCATTTTAACGGCTTATTTTAATTAGTTAGCGAATTATTTTTTATTTTAATTGATTCTAATGATTAATTAACTATGGAACGACACTGGCACAGCAGAGCGATAAATGGCGACATTCGCTAAGCGAGCCAATACTACCAACGGGTTGCCATAGAACTTTTTAAAATTCAGTCCACAGTTCGCCATGATACAGTTGGTCTTCGCAATATTGTAGTTTTGTTTATTTTTTTCGTATGACTGAATCATGAGTTGTGACCAACTTTACCTGAAAAGGGAATTTATTTCCCCTAAAAAGCAGTACTAATAAGGCCTTCGGCATCAATTCACTCTGTACTACACTTCAGTTAACTATATCAATATTTTTTAACCCTTAAAGATATGATAAACATCACTTTTTACAGCAGAAACAATATGCTAATAAATTTAAACAAACATTTGGGTAGTGATTGTTCAGCTCTCTCTAGCTGGCAAATCTTCACCATTGATGTTTTGAGTAATGATACAGCCTGTATAAAACGTTATCTAGTGAAGCCTTGACCATACTAATAAAAAGTGCAATTTTTCCATTGGTATAATGGGTGTAACGATACACAACTGGAGTAAGCTGTTCCGATTTATTGTTTCTCTCCAGTTTAACGTAAAGTATTATTTTAGAAGTAGTAAGTGAGATATTTTAGGAGCAAGAAGGGACTTTTGCTTGATTGTTACGTTTCTCTCAAAAGTTAGGATGGATTAGAGGTGGAATACAAATTTCTGCCCCCCCCCCAACCCCCGCCACATTGTAATTTTGGGCTCCCGATAGAGGAGTGGGAAAACAATTATTCTTTGTCCGTATATTTATTACTTATTACTAGATAATAGTGATTCCGAAATAATAACTAATAATTGCTTAAGAATTAGCTGTTTAGTATATAGCCTAAATATAATATTAAATATATTTGTTATCCATCATTTTTGCTTCTCTAACCAGATTGTAAAATATTTATTACAGTCGAGTCTCGATAGCTCGAAGTCTCAAGGGACCGACTAAAAGTTTCGAGTTATTAGACAGCCTTGTCAAAGAGTCTGGGACCCAATGAAAACTTCGAGTTAATGGAATATTCGAGTTATAAATCTTCCAGTTATCGAAACCATACTGTATTTTAACTCAAAAATAAAGTTCTAAAATTAATTCTCTTTTTTTTAAATAATTTAAATTAAACTTGATTATTACAAACTTTTTGAACATAGGTACTTTCCTAGGTAAAAATAATTCATTTTCCATTAAAGAACTAAACGTGAAATCGTTTGTTATAATTTTTATCATGACGGCTTTTAGAAAATCCAATGACTAAGCTCACCACATAGTAAATATTCCCTTTTTGAGGTTATAACAAGAAAAGTGAGCAAAGTAAAGACTAAAATAATAATATTTTCTGATTTCTTTATCAGAGTAATATTTTTCAGCGTTTATAAAGACACAACAGTCTCTCGCCGTTAGTGGTGAATTAACTAAAAGCACATCAAAAAGCTTGAAGGTAAAACAAACAACCAAGACATTTCAAGTACATTTTCTGCAGACGATAAAGCCATTAAGCAAAAGATCGCTTTGGAGGAAATAGCGTGACTTTGTCGACAAGTCGAAACAAAAAATTTCATTAACATTGGAAGAATGCGTCCTTCTGTTAGTCATGCAATTTCTGCAAAACGAAAATCTTGAATTTGGGGAAGAAAGCCATCTGAAAGCTAAATTGAGCTGTCATTGTGACAAAATCTGAAGAATGTAAGGCTTACAGCTCGACAAACTGATTAAAGAAACGAAAATTCCTAACAATGCCAAGAAGAAACAAGTTTTGTGCTTTATTTCCCAAACTATCAAACTTCATTGCGCATTTTGGAATGCTTTAAAAATCAACTACAGGAATACATTGATGAACTTGTGAAAGCAAATTAGGATTGTATGAGCAGAATTTATCAATGAGGTGTCATTTAAAGTGTTTTTTTTTAATTTGCTTAAATTATTACTCCTTTTAATTTAATTTCCTTGAAAGTATTTACAGGGGTGATTGTGAGTTCATAAAAAATACCTGAAAATTTTTAAGGAAAAGTGGCGGGGGGGGGGGAGTGTTTTTTTACACCAAGGCCCCTATTACTTAATCACACCTAATTTTATAATTATACATACATAATAATTAATTTCCTTTCATAAACTAACACATTTCATAGATTCAAAGTTTTTAGTCAAAATATTGTACATGCATTTAATTAAAGTGTAACTGAGTAATAAAGTTACTTTTGAGCTGGTGATGAGCAATTATCTCCAAAAAAAGATTTCAAGGAGAAAGCAAAAGTCTTACAGAATTATTGTTTGTTGTGCGAAAGCATTTATAAAGTAATGAAAGTTGCATTTGTTACATTTTGTTGCATTTAATTTGTTTGTCTCCTAACTAAGGGTAATAAGCATCAAAAGTTCAAAAGTGAGAAAAATTTGATTCTCATATCGGATGAAAATATAATAATTTAGTAAGGTAAAAAAACAATCAGAATTTTCATCTAAATTTTTATTTGATGAATATTATTAATAATTATCGGTATAATCATCGAAAATTCGAAAAAGAAAAAAAAATCCGGAGGTGGGAAGATAAAGGCATAACTAAAAAAATTTTTATTTCCGGTATTTTCGAACATGAAAATACCAGAATCGATCATGGAAATACCGGAAATCCGGTAAAATACCGGAACACAATCACCCCTGTATTTAAAAACTTATGAAAGGAAACAATGTGTTGTAAAAATGATTTTAAAAGTCAAAGAGGAAATACTAGCAAAGCACCTGATTGTTTTCAATTGTTAATTGATCGTGAAAAGTGTTATTGATAGAAGTTAATGAAATAATAACGTTGGAAAATACAACAATAACTGCAATTTTCATCACTGAAAAATTATAAATTTCAAATCACAATTGTATTGGCTTTTAAAAATCATTCAGTTTTATTAGACCCAGGCTGCTGACAGGAACTAAATCTAATTTCCGTTATTTTCTTCGTTCCCAAATGAGTATCGCTATGATGAGCAATAACTTGTATGACGTGAAAAACTTTCGCTAGTCAGCTTTATCAATTTCTTCAAATTTATGCATAAAATTTATCCAGCTGTTCTTGATTTTTTATGTTATGCTATTAAAACTACTTTGATGTACAGAAGATCCTTGAAAATTTGACTTAATAATCCGATCGAATTCAGAAAACTCGGTCACATGCTGGCAAGATGAAAAAAACTGGGCACAAAAAAAAAAAAAAAAACTACTGCTCGCGCATTCCCGATAACCTTACCTTCAAACTCGGCTTTTAGTTAAGATGCCAGTGAATTTATAACATGGAACGGAAGTTGTACACTGTTGAAAATTTTCCTGAAATTTTACGGTAAAAGTTACTGGCATCCATGCTGCCAGTAACTTTTACCGTAAAATATTTTTTTACTGTAAAATTTTACGGAAGTGAAAACGAGATTTAAAAAGCGCGAGATACGAACGACAAGGATTGAGCCCGGGACGCACATTTTTCACACTGCTTTACTATCCACGGTACCAGATGAGACACATCAGGAGAGCGGTAATAGGGTGTCATCTGCATCTCACAGTAAGTCACGTGGTGATCAATTGGCGCTGCAATCGCAATTTTTTTATCGGTACAGTTTACTGCAAACAATTTCTGTATTGTAAACGCTACATTTTATAGTAACATTTACCATAAAATGTTCCTGAATTTTTTACAGTGTACACGCAATGTGAAACACCACTGGTTGTAAACCAGTGTCTATAAAGCAGGACTATCAAGAACCAAGACGGATCCTTGTTAAATCGGTACCCTCCTCCCCCTTCTCCCACTAAAACTTATGAAGCTTGCACTGCAAAGATTTTGTGCCGACCCCCCAAAAGGCAGGGCCCCTATTTTCCGATTGGCTATTATGTCCTCTTGTCGACTCTTATCTAAAGAATGGAAAATAAATATTTAATTGCACTGTCTGAATTGTCCGATTTCATCGTGTTTATGTTTTAGTGGGGAATGTGGGACAAAGTGAAATAGCGGGGCAAAGTGAAATGGTAAAATACGAGGAGTGACTGCTAAAAAATTTCCTTTTACTCGCCACTTGGCAACCCAGAAATACTTCCCAATCTTGATTTTTTCTACTGTTACACACGACTATTGGGTCATAAACTAAAGAAAGACAAGACAAATTTAAATGAAAGACACTATCATACTGAATACAAAAAGCACACAAGTTACATTTATTTAAATAAATTACACAATGACATATTAAATAGCCTCTTCAAATCGTTTTTTGTTTCACTGCATTTATGATACACTATAGGAACGGAACAAATGGCGATTCAGTTGATTACTAGAGATACAAACACAGTAAGCTATTTAATAATTTTATATTCAATGCAATACCTTTTGTAGGAACTAGGACTCAGGATTTCAAAAACCTGAAGTCCTGCCACATATTTACTTAAGCAGTAAACATAACTTATGCCCATGCGCTTTCATCTACAGAGATCCCAATAAAGTAATAAAAACCAAAAAATATTTTTACATAGACACAAGAAGTAAATACATTTTACTACTAATAACAGAAAAAGAAAAAAAAATCACGGCAATAACTTAGTAAATTTAGGTGTCATGTTAATTGGCGTTGCCAAGTATTAAAATATTATTTTGAAAAGAAAAAAAAAATGCGATTTTAGATGTACAATAATTTGGGAAATTAATATGGCTTTAATGTTGCTCGTGGTTATGTAAGATATTTCTTGGTTTTTAAGCTTCATGTTTGGTCATAGTTCTTACGTACAAATAAGACACGAACGAGCTAAACCTTCTTTTGGTAGGTAGTGTCTAAAAATTCAGTCTTGTTTTCAGCTCTTATTTTATCATAAGTGAGTTTCTTTCTTAAAAGGCAGTGCATTCGCTTTGAGAGATTCATCGTACTCAGAAATATGCTTATTTTTCAATTGTGCTGAGTGGTTATTCATTGACATATTGGTCGACTTTTTCACAGGACTATTTTTCACGGGAACTGCAGAGATTATATTGTTGCCTTTATAATTAGGGTTGGTAACAATTCCATTTCTGCGTATACGTGGCTCATTAGGTCTTGGGATGGGATGACTGGAATCATTAGATCCTGTGTTTGTCGATATTCGACGTGGCAAATGGGACTGCTTACAATTATTGGTAGATTCGTGCACAACTGGTGGAATTACAATGGGTACATGGGTAGAGTAGGGTGCAAAAGGTCCGGTACTAGAACCACCTCCGCCACCAGGACTGGTGACTTGAACTGGTGACAATCTTTGACCTTGGATATCACTCAATGGGCTTTGTGGTGGGCTCGGTACGGGGCTGTGTGGCTCGCTTAAAGGCGACAGCAGCCTACTTATACGATTTCTATTTCTCGTACATTGCTGCAACTGCTGCGTAAAAGTCATGGTGGAACCAACTGCTTTTCCATTGGGAATGACATTAGAATTATGGCAATTGGAATTGTTTTCCTGTATATTTTGCTGAGTTTGTTGGGATTGTGGATGATTTTTGGAAGTAGACTTATTGGTAGAATTTGTTAAATTACTTGAAGACTTCGAAGATGATTGATTGGAAATAAATGATCTTCTTTTGTCTACTGTTGACTCGGGAGATTCTACTGGTGATGGGGCTACACCACCTGGTTGGCAAAGAATGGCACTGCAAGGTTTAGTCTCAGCTGTTGATGCAGAAGTTAAAGATGTCGTACTGATGCTTCCAGAAAAGTTTTTAGCATTTCCTATTTCTTGAAGATGAGCTACATATTCTTCTAAAAGGCGAATTACATTACTGTGACCACCTTTTGATGCAACACGAATTGGATTTCGTCCAAACTGGTCCGCGTGACTGGGATCTGCTCCGTACTCTAAGAGCACCTTGACCACTTCCAAATGACCTTCTTGTGCTGCTATACATAAGGCAGTAGCCCCTTGGTTGCAAACGTGATCAACAATAGCACTTCTTTCTAATAGAAGTCTAACAACAGAAACATGTCCTTGCCAAGCAGCAGACTGAAGGGCTGTTCGATAGTCGTTGTCAACACTATTTACGTCGGCACCATGGTTAATAAGAAGTTCAACCATATCTGTATGACCTTGCCAAGCGGATACATGAAGAGCTGTTCGTCCTTCTAGGTCACGTGCTTCCACGTCAGCTCCACGTGCCAATAAGAATTCCGCCATTTCTGTTCGATTTTCAAGAGCAAGCAGATACAAAGTTGACCGGCCATCAGCGTCTTTATAGTTGATATCTGCTCCAAAACTTATCAAAAGTTGAGCCTAGAAAAGAAAAATATAAAACAGTAAGTACACTTACATATATTAGAATTTAATGAGAAAATGCAAGATAATTATTTCAAGGTTTAAAGTAAAAGCACGACATATGTTTGATAATTTAATCAAAATGTTAATTATAATAAATTGCGTAAATATTTGCAAAAAATCAAGTTTATCACGTAACCCTTCATTTAGCTATGCACAACTTTAGCAATGTAAGGTTGAACCAAATATCCCATTGGATAAATTACGACGAGCACAGTCAACAAGGTAAAATACCGAAATAATGGATTGTGTTAAGGGGGGATAACAAAGAGAGAGGAACAACGTTTAGTTTTTAGTGACAATCTCTTAAAATTTTATAGTTAATAGTTATTTTTTTTTAATATGAGCCTTTTAAAATGAGAAAGTAAAGTGAAGTTTTGTAATGGTAACATTTTATTTTTGAGATACATTAAAAATGAAAAGAATGAAATAAATTATTTTTAAACAAAAAAAAACTCCCTTCAAAAAACACCGAGGAACTAAAAAGCAAAACATATTATGTTACATTTACAAACCTATGAATCAAATTTATTTTACAATTCCAGTGCATAAATCGACTAAATGCTATACTCACTTATAGAATCAACACCAATTTTAACTTCTGAACGACAAACTATTTTAAGATCCAATTAATTTTGTACTATTTTTGATCACTTTAAATCAATGCCTCCTATGACCTACAACTTAACCTGACTACTCACTGAATCCTCAATTGAACGCTAATTTAACTAAACACGAAATTTGCATTTAAAACCAAACCTAGTCAGAGAAAAATCCAAAGTGATCAAAAAAAAAAAAAAAAAAAATCCAAAGATATTACGAGAGTCAAAATTGTTTAAAAAGAAACTTTTAACATACACACACAAACTAATCCCGATAAAGAACAGATTACACAGGAGTACAAACAAAATTAAACTTTTACTACTACAGTCTGAATACTATTAATATTGTGCGTTGGTAAAAAACTGCGTTGTAACATGTGTATATTAACTTTAAACTTCATAAAATAGTGAGATGTTTTTTTAATGTTTCAAAACAAAACTCAATACTTAACAAAAATAATTTAATTTTTAAACTTATTCAGTATGACACTTTTCTATATTTAAAGACTAAATTACAGAAACGAAAATTCAATATTGTCCGAAAAAAAGTCCAAATTGAGCCCATTACAAAATTTTAACTTTTTTACCCATTGAGCTTAGAGACATTTTAATATTAAGTTACGTTTAAATCATCACACTAAACTTATCTCTAATCATCGCAACCAATGTAAGGCTAATTAATTGAAACTGAGCTTCAGAAACCTTTTTTTATAATTTTCTGAAAAAAAAAAAAAAAAAGAAACAAAACAAAACCCTAAACAGATATCAGGTGAGTCATAAACTATTTAAAAAGAAACTTTTCACAAAAAAAAAGGTAATCCCGTTAAGAAAAAGATTACAGAGAATACATACAAAGTGAAATCAAACGTATCGCAGCCATACATCACAGTCTCAAAACTGCGCCAATCTTGCGTTGCTAAAAAATAATGCTGCAAAATGCGTTTATTATCTTTGTACTTAATAAAAAAAAGGAAGAAAAATAAAGAACGCGAAAAAAGAATTACGCCCGAACGAGCTCCATAAATTAAAAGTGACATTTTTGCACCCCTGAATCCTTTCTATGCCTAGGAATAAAGAACCAGATTTAGAAAAAGTTGTATACCCTCATTTTTCATGAATAATATTCAAGTATCCCTTCACATGTAAGGGGATAAAAAATTAAAAAAAAAGTGTAAGAAGCAGTTTATGACGAAGACATTTTCACCTCGTTCCAAGTGTTCTTCATAAATGATAAGAGGAAGTTGTGGCGCTAAATCAAAAAGAACTTCTTCACTTCATTTTAAATAGCTTTCCGTTTTAAAGAGCTAAGCTTTCGAATGGTTTCGAAGCGATAATAATCCAGAAAGTGTGTAATTAATTTTTTGAAAACTAACGTAATATTTACGAAAATTGTGAGGCATTTTTATGGTTTTAAGGCATTAGTTTAAAACTGGCGTTTTGAACAACGTAAATCTAAGGTAATTTATGATCTTGTTAGTGAAAAAATAAAAATCTATTTCATAGAAAGATACAGTGAAGGAAAATACTATGTATTCAAGAGAGTAAAAATGAGCTAGTAAAGTGACAGTAGAACTCTTACAAAAAATTTCATTTACAATATTTTCACACTTTTTCTGCCGCGATGAATAAAATTTTATCCCACGCTCTGAAAAAAAAAAAAAAATGCAACTTCGCACTACTGAACGAAAAGTTGAAATTTTAATGTTTCTCAAAAAGACAAAAAGAGACATTTAATTTTTAATTTTATTTCGTAGCGTATTTCATCTAAATTTCTAAAAATTGATGCCAAGGGATCTAGAAATGAGTCATTTTGAGGGATCATATTACCACTTTCATAACAATGTCTCGAAATGTAGTCAACCGTCATGTACTCATTTGAGGTTCCCTAGTAGCGACATTAAAAACTTTGAATATCTAAATAAAAGTGCTCTCCTAACTTCTAACTTAGAATGTCTAAATAAAAGTACTCTCCTAACTTCTTGGAATAAGCACCAATGCTCTCTTGGAAACTTTCAATCTGTGCAGCACGACGATGTAGTTAGTTTTGAAAAATGATGAATTTTCAAGCGATGCCGTAAATAAATCAACCATGGTAGAGCTTTATTTTCTTTTCGTTCATTAAGACAAATGAACAATTTGCAACCAATACGCAATTAGCAATGACTAATTTATGTGTGTGGGTTAGCCTTGTTCATAGACTATTTCATTTATTGATAAATAGTTCAAAATCCACTTGTGAATAATAATGTTCAAATTACGTTAGGCAAGCAAATTGCATTATGTTGTGAATAATGACATTTTCGCTAACACTTAACGAAAATTTCTTGGGAAAATGCATTCAAATTCTCATCAAGCAAAATCGTGGCAGAAATTAATTTTCTGTGTGTTGGGGGTAAAGATTATTTATCAATAACGGACGAGTTCATTCCGACAGCTGAAATTGCAGACGGAACAACATTAAGGAAAACAAGCATTCCCTCTTTTATAAGACGAATACTTTCCGTTATTTTAATATTGTGTCATTACAGTCTGCGTAGAAACTGTTCCTGGGAAGCTCGAATACGTTTTAAAACAAAAATTAAAAACCCCAGAGCAAATGTTGTAAAAAATGTATTTAACAGCTTAGATCTTGAACGCAAATGATGCAAGAACATCTATCTATCTGATCGTGATACAAAATTTTTAGCTGGCATGAACTTGGAGATAACTGAATTTCGGATAGTTTTTTTAAATTATATTTCTATTCTTATACTTTCTAAAATAAATGTGAAAGTTCCAGTATAACTTTTATAAATTTTCAGAATCATATCGTAATTTTCTTTGTCGTCATTACTTCAAAATAAAAAAGAACGTAATACATGTAACTTTGTGTCTCAACTCGGTTTTTATGCATTTGTAAGCTTGATCTCCCTGCGGACAGCAAGAAAATCTAATCAAGTGCCTTTTCGCTCCAGAATTCCCAACCACTGTCCATTTTCCGAGTGATCCCTGATCACCGCTTTTTGACTTTTAATTCTTAACAAAAATTTATACCCAAGTAGCACACTTCGTTTTTTAAAGGTTGTAAAATGGTTATTAACGTTGTGACAACGGATTAAAAACGTTTATAAAACGTTTAAATGTTTTTTGTGCTACGTGGGTATATTATCTTTCAATCACCAAATTACCCCCTTTCTCCTCCCCTCTCCTAAAAAAAAGAAAAACTTGAAGGAGAAATTTTTCTCGCGGTTAAAGGAAAAAAGAAGAAGAAAGAGGAAGGTGGGAAACTCCAAGACTCAACTCAGTTTTTGTGCATTTGCAAGCGTGATCTCTCTACTGCCGACAAGAAAATCTAATCAAGTGCCTTTTCGCTCCAGAATTCCCACCCACTGTCCATTTTCCGGGAGATCCCTGTTCATCTATAAAGGTATCTGGGATGAAAAGGTTTCCACGGGGAGAAAATTGGGGGAGGCGATGTCCGGCGCCCTAGGTGATAAAAGATGAATGGTGGGGGAAGTCGGCACTACTGACAAGGAATGATAGAGTACCGCGAGGGATGAGCATTTTTTGAGCATGCCACCACTTGCATGATTTTTGAGAACAAAAGAGGGTGATCGGTTCATATTCTTGGCATGGGAGAAAATTCTTAGCAGATCATTAGATAAAAAATAAATACCCTTAAAGCTAAGATATAGGGCAACACGGCTAGGAGAAAATGCTACGAAAATAATCCTACTTTAGAGTATTTAAATGTTTGTAAAAAAATATTACAGTAAAAATAATAAATTTTGTACTGTGTATCGTGGAGGATATTTTTCTAAATATGATTTCTGAAAACGCTACCTTATAGAGATTTTTTTTTTACTCTGTAACAGAATACCGTGGATGCTTATACTTTTGTTATATACCTTTGTTTACCAAAACCAAGCATAATCCTTATAAATGATGGTAAACCTTAATTACTGCAAGATGTCAATTTTTACTTATTAAAGAAACAAAATGAAAAAAGCGGATGAGAGATGTTTCTATGAAACAGTTCGTGCTTACTCTGCACTTAACAGTATGTCTCTCTGAAACAAAAAGTACTAAGCCCTTTCTCGACAATGATTTTGAAGTTCAATTCATACCCTAGAGCAACATAATTACCAGGACAACACAATATAAATATAAGCGAATTTTTTATAGCAATTTCTTTTTTGTTTACTCTTCATCAAACTGCTGCATCAATCAGAAAACCCCTCGTGTTTAATTCAACTTTAGTAGCGTTTTTCCTATGTACCAAATATATGTTCAGAGACTGTCAGAGCATATTATTAACAGTTTAAATTCATGATTCACACGCAGGAAAAAAAAATGTTGCAGTTATTTTGATTCATTGATAAAGAAATGGCAGTTCACTAAACAGTTCATTTTCAATCACTCAGTACTACTAAAAAATTATGAAAACTTTGTGGTACCATCTTTTCTCGTTTCCTCACTCTCAAAGATGAATCTGATATCCAGTCTCATTTTCTAAAAGTATTTAATAGCCATTTAAATAGTCAGAAAATCCAGTTAAAGCTGATGATTCGAGACTACACTTAATAAAAATCCCTTCAACTTTACCCCATTATTTCAAGAAAGGGTATTATAAAGCTAAACGAGCGTGAAAACCCCCTTAGTAAGAGCGTCTGTTGGGGCAAAGATAGCAGTCGGAATGGCCTAATGCCCAAGAGACACTTTCAATCGCTACCATCGGAACTGATCAGCTACTAGTGGCAAAGCACATGCAACATTAGATCGGAAAATACGCCTTTCCTATAAAAGATAAAAACGCTCTTTTCCCCTCATGTACTATGAGCACCACCATTATTCCACAAAGAGCCCCCCGAAGTTCCATTGCCTATTTACAACTCACGCAAGGTAGCACTTAAATCCACCCGACCTTCTTTCGCTTCTTATGCTGTGTGGTTTGGTAGAAAAGTGCGTCAAGTCAGGGATTCATCTTATAATCTTATTGGAAATAATATTATTTGATGCAGGTTGAAGACAATTAAGGACGGAATTTTCAAAATAAATTTTGTCCGTGTTAAATTTTACAGGTTATTTTTGGAAAATAGGTAAGGTGGGTAGTTTTCATAATACGAAATATAAATGTGCATTTAGAAGTTCCCATTCAATTCATTACAGATTTCTAATAAAAAAAAATAGAAATTAATATTCACAGCAAAGTCGTATTTTTGAAGTTTGTAGTAGTGTTACTAAAATTGTGGTGTAGCCCCTCCCCCCTAAAAAATTTGAATTTTGACATCTAAAATTCAAATTATGTTTTTCGCAATGACAATTACGATAGGTGTGCGTGTGTTGTACAGGATATGGGCGCCACCACTCGAAGGAGCAGAGGCCAGTGGACGCACAAGGAAGAGTGGCACCAAGACGAACTCTGTGGCAGACTTCGAGCAAAATCTGAAAAAGGGACTACACGACAACTCAGGTTGAAAATGAAAATTAATAGCAATTTGTCATTGCTCGGAAAAGGAATAAAAATAATGCTTAAAAAATATTTAAAAGATGTTTAGTTTTTGAGCGATCACCCTATTATCTGTCGCATATGAATTTAACTTGTTAACCACTCAGTTCAATCAAATCAGATTCAAGTTATGGAAATTACAACACTAGTATCAGTCTATTAAATATATTAACTTTGACTACTATATATTGTTAAGAGACTTACAAAATACAAAAATTCACCATCACCGAATTAAAAAAAACAATTATTGATTTTTAGCGTTTTTTTTTTTCAACCCACGCGCAAAAAAAGCGCGCCTTGAGAAATGAAACCCCTGACGTCGTATGGTTGTATTTTCTGTCTTCGCACCGAAAAAATTGTAGTGCAGTTGTACGAGTCTTTCATTGCGGAGTTTGTTTTCCGTCCGTTACTAACTGTTGAATTCGTCAAAGGGCAATCCAATAACCTGCCACGGGTGTCGTTTTTCTTTTTGCGGAGAAAACAGTAGTAACATTTTTAAAAATGCATTACTTGGAGACTTTTATCTAGTACTGCAGCCTTGCTCAAGCAGCGTTGTGAATGCTGGGGAAAAACCTGTCTAAGAATCTCACTGCATTGGATCCCGCGATCAAAAAGCAAAAAAAAAAAAAAAAAAAAATAAAAATAAAAAATAAAAATAAAAATAGTAACAGCCACATGACGTCACTGTCACTTGAACTTAAAAAAAAAATAATTAAAAAAAGTACTTGTCTTACTGCAAAATTTTCTTCACAGTAATGGTCGTGTATGTAACTTAATCGCATAAAAATAAAATCAAAGTATCTATCTCCCCTAAAATGAAGGTATTGATAACGCTCGGTACACTACTAAGAAAATGCTGTTTCATGACATTCATCAAATTACTCTGGTACACTGTTATGCCGACAGCTGAATGTCAAGTCAACTTTGGTTATATTGTTACTATGCGCTCTTTTTTTTTTTTTACCGATCTCATTAATGTCAGTGTACTATTTACTTCACAGAGAGACGCAACTCATTAAATTTTATATTGTTTTTCGAGTTAAATTGAAGAAATTTGCAATTCATTCTGAAGCTACAATAAAAATAAAAAACGTTAAAGCTTGTAATAATTTCAATTTCTTTTTTAGAATTTCTTGATAAGAAAAGGTAAGGAAAGAGTTCATTTCAACTTAATAAATTATACAAATACCGTTTAATTTCGTATAACTTTTATTATAGATAATTATAATACTAAAAACGAAAATCACAACCACACATATGTTTATGTTTAATTAAAGGAAGCAAAGCATTTCTCCAACCATATCATTTTAGGCTAAATTCCTAATATCCTAAAAAGTTGATGTTCAAGTTATAAATAAACACGATTAAACTCTAATGTATTTTTAAAAAATTAAATTTTTAAAATGAATTACTTTTCTTTTCAAATGCTTTGAGTAGCCTCAATATTATTAGAGGATTTAATTAGTGTAAGAGACCCCACTACTACACCAGTTAAGGGTTAATTAGCAGTATCTGCAAAGAAAACGAAAATACAAAATTTGAAGAATTTAATGAAAAAATAAAATAAAGCAAAAATCTATTCTTTTATTTCCTTAAATCTAAATCTTCATTAAAAAAAAATCAGCTAAAATTCGCAAAAAAATCTAGGAAATATTAACTTTAGTCATAAGCTATATTTTACATGAGTATTATTAAACTTAAGTAATGGTATTATTAACTTTACATTTGAGAAAAGGTTTTTCAAGAGCATTATACATTTATTCTTTTCACAATTCCTTTAAAAAAAAAGGACTCAAAAGCTTCCTCATAAAGCTTCAGAGAATACACACACAGGAAAAAAAGAAAAAAAAAAAGTTTGAAAACGTCCAAAGCACAATAGAAATGAAACAAAAATGTCAGATCTCCGAAGTTTCCCAACTTCAGCAAGTTTCATCTCCGCGAACAGGTAAAGATCATGACAAAGTGCGTCGGAACAAGTAAAAAAACTCACAAACTCAACAACATAAAACTCTTCAACAATGACTTGAAACACTTTTCTTCACAAAAGAGGACAAAGCGGCGTTTTCCTTATAAATAGGCTTCATCAAACAGATAGGCCCCGGACCCATCTTTGTCCGGCACTCTAAGTAAGACATTCGGCCGGATAAATGGCAGATTATTGAAGAAGGGGTCGGGTTTGGAGACGGTGTTACTATGGAAACGAAAAGAATGGGACTGAGAACTTTCACCCGAGGCAGACTCAGAAAAGGAGAAAATGTTGCAAATTTTTCATTTTATGCAATTACCCATTGCAATTTCGTCATAGATTTTATAACTTATCCTCTGGTGATAAATAAAACAGCTCTGGAATCGGTTAAGATGAAATAGGAGGATCGTTGCATTTGTCAGAGAAGGGAGCCAATGAAATATTAAAAATGACAGTTTAAGTAGATTGCTCAAAGAGGTAGAAATTGAAGAGTAAATGCGAAAAGGGACGGAAGCATCATAGAGGCAATTTTCTTTAGCAACAAAAGCTGCAATGGAAAAACAAAAATGTAAAACTGGAAAATGAAGCAACGTTACTTTTTGACAGGAAAATTATGAATAAGCGTATCCATTAGCATTTCCTTTTTAACTGTCTTTTGTTGACAAAGAGGGAAACTCAGATAATTCAATTATGTAATTATTCGAGAAAGCTAGCTATGGGTCTGTTGGGGGTATTCAGTTTACACATTTTTGTTTTCAATCAGTAAAAATATTATATTTGTGCTATAATATAATATGAATTCAGTAGTAAAGATAATTCAGGCAATGGATAAATTTTTTTTTAAAGTCAGAAATCTCTGTCCACTGGGGTTTAAGTACACAACAACAATATATTATTGCCAATATCAAGACAAATGCAGTTTATTTTTATTTTATTTATTTATTTTTATTGCAACATTGACTGCTACTTTCGTAAATAGTTCTAGTGATGGTGCAATAAAAAACATGAAAGTCTAAAGAATTGAGTAATTATAACAATTTTCAATTTTAAATCACTAGGGTAGACCGGGGCACGTTTACGCGGATTTTTTAATTTTTATTTTAATTTAGGAAATTTTAGACGTTATGGTAAAATAAAGCAGTTAATAAAATTAAAGTTTGTGCATTCAGTTTTGCCTTGTTTGAGTATTTAAAAGTCAAAAAATATATATATATAATTTTTAAGTCAACATCTGTTGCCAGGCCCGTCATTTGGGGTGGGGGGGGGGGCATTTGCTCCCCCCTGACTTTGAGAAATCAATGTATTTACACATAAGTGGGCGTGGTTTTGTTGTTTTCTGGTGAAATTGTATTGTGTTTTTACCCTTTGCCCCTCCCCCCCGGAAAAACTTGAAATGACGTCCCTGTCTGTTGCATAAACCTGCCCCGTACCCGGCAGTCTAATTTACTGACGCAGTTTTACTTGAGCCCTTGTTTCCTGGGAGTGAAATCGTCGATTTCTGGCGAGGCGACGGTCGCCGCCTTCTTCTGCGCATGCGCCTGAGCCGCAGATTGACGTCGCTTCACGCCAAGCTTCAATCAAACTGGTTTTGATTCCAGCGTGCAGTCGCGCCCGGAATCGGCGACGATTGTCGCGTTCTAGGAAACCAAGGCTTTACAGAACGGCATTTTTTATTATTTTAGGATCTCACTTAGTTATACTGTTCTCAAACAAGGATAAAGTTCTGATAATATTCATATATTTGTTTACTGTTATCTAAGCATTCTTAGTTCACAATAAGCTTTAAAAAGTTCAACACAAAATTTACTCAATTTGGCAAAAAAAAAGTTAGCCTCCCACAATGCTATATTAAAGCTTGAGGTACAATAAAAATCTTGTGAGAGTACTTGCTAGGGAGCAGCATTAATCTGTTATGACTGGTGACACATCAATTATAACCCGTTTCGAAAAAAAAAGGGGGCACTGCGTAAACGTGACCCGTGCGTAAACGTGCCCCGGTTTACCCTACACATTGCATTTTTAAAGCAGGTCTGAAAACAAACACGATTTCTTCACGCGCAACACTACTTTTATCACTATAAGACGCTTTGAAATGCATAACAATTAAAAATCTCAAGAAATGTAAATGCTTTAAAATTTGGACATTCTGAATCACAGCCAAAATAACGTTTAAATTGATATAAAATGAGAACAGCTATTCTGAAGTTATAAACTAAGATTTAAAAAAAAAAAAACTTCAATAAGAAGCTGAGCTTTAATTATTTCGTTTCAAAAATACTGGCGCATTAACTAACTGGTTTTAAAATGTTTGTGCTGCATTCAATGAAGATTGGTCAAATCGAGAGCAGCATGAATCATTAAGTCTAATTTGAAGATATATATACGTATAAGCAAAAACATTTACATTTAGCTTCTCCTTATAAAACTGCTCATTTTCTGTTTTCAAGGCTGCTACTGATTTGTTTCTTGTACTTATTTTAGCTACATTATGCTTTTTTTCTTAATCGGGTATACGTCTCACGGAAACTATTGCTCTCGCCTACCGTTAATTTAAATTCAAATCAACTTCGCGTTAAGCGCATTTACTCTTACCACGCCCTAAAAAAATAATTTAAAAACAAATGGTGAACTATTAGCATTTGAAATTGAAATTTTTGAAACTATTTTAAACTCCCCAAAGTGTCAAACTAGTATATTTCATTAGGACGACAAAAAACATTGCAAGCCAAAAAGTTATCCATTAAAGAAATATACATAAGGTAGGCAGAGGAAAGTACCTGTTGCTTCTAACAAACATACGACTTACTTTGTGTCGGTTTTATCATTGCACTTTTCGGATACTGATATTTATTTTATTACATTATACTTGCCCTAAATCATTATAAATAAGTCCCACTAAAACGTTTCCTACTTTTTGCCGTTAAAAGTAATGAAAATGCCCAAAGTAGAAGCAAAGCAGAATAAGAACGAACCGACTTCTCATAATACAAATCTTTTCCCGGATGAGCTTCATATATACTCGGGGAGATTCTTTCACCTCTCATCTCCTGCGGACAATAAGGATGCAGTTGCTATGGGAACCGGCAATAGATATAGGCATTTTTGAGGAGAATTGTTCCAGGCAGATTTGGTGAGAAACGATGTTGCAAATAATGCTGTACGGTTCGTATTCAACTGGATTTAAATGAAACGAGAGAATTCAATGACTTTATGCGAATTAGTGAATTTGATAAAAGGGTATAAGAAGAATTGCTATTGAAATGTTCAAAGCCTTTTAACTCTGAGAAAATCAGAAAGAATTAAGAGATTGAGAATTGTTACTACTTTAAAGAGTTTAAGTTGATTTCAGGGTCCTTTATTAAAAAGAGTCATTTTGTTGTTCGACGCGTCATGTGAAACAGTCATCTGTAAATAATTATACACTGATTCTGATTTTAACACATATTATCTTTTTTCAAAACAAAGAATCTAAATTTAAAACTGCTAAAAATGCAATTTAGTATATTTTATTTCTATAAATGCAAATTTGGATTTATAGAAATAAACTAAAAACTATTTGCTATGTTTGCAACCTTAAAATTATAATACCAAATTATAGTAGTAATCCTTTTCCGATTTATGTAAGGTGTGCAGGGGTGCCCATCCCCCCAAGCTCAATGGCGCAAATTCCCTCCCAAAATTTTTCACAACCCTCTTTTTATTTTTATTTTATTTATTTTTATAAACATTATTTATTTATTTTTTAAATATTATTTATTAATTGTTTTTAATTATAACTATTATTTTTTTATATATTAATTTTTTAAAAGTACTAATTATGCGCAGGATATAATCGCTTTTTTTCCCTTCCAGACATTCCAAGCACATACAACATATACAAAGTAAATAAATAAATAAATAAATAATAATAAAGAAATAATTTAAATTAAAAAACTTAATTAATGAATAATTTAAATTAAAAAACTTAATTAATGAATAATTTAAATTTAAAAATCAGTAAATAATTTGAATAAATAAATAAATTAGATTTAAAAAAATCCCCCCCAAAAATTTTGATGGCGCAACTTGCGCCATAATCCCCCCCTGTGGGCACCCCTGAAGGTGTGATTAACTCTTTGAATGAAATAGTAAATAGTCAGTATAAAATTAAAACTACCCTAAGCTCCTGAAACTCCCGACTATCAAAGATCATACCCCCACCCCCCCATTTTTTTTTCAACTTCTACCCTTTAGACTGAATTTATTTCCAGAATTTTTACAATTCTGCAACAAAAACGTTTATGTTAATTGTGTGTATAAATTATTCAAATGTATTATATTGATTTGTTTTCTATTTTGATAGTTTTGCAGATATTCCCCCAAATCGGTTACTCCTCAATGATCTAAAATAGTTCAAGAAACTTTATAGGAAAAGACAAGAATAGGAGAAAATACGAAGGATATTTTACCGTTGTGGAAGTTTATATCACATTTATCTCTGTAAAAAAATTAATGACTTCACAAGTATGATAAATTGTCTATAAAAGACATCTTGAGCCGAAACAGAGAGGAATTCCCCACCGAATCGTATCAATAAGTTACTTCCAAAACAAATACTTCTTTTAGAGTAAAGTTTACACATCCCATGGGATGAGACTTTTGGAAGCGATAGGAGCCGTTTCCATAGAAACAGTAGAGAAAAATCTTAATCCTTAAAACAAAAGTTTCCCTTGAGATTTAACTATAACATTAGGTTACAGGAAAAAGTTTATGTTTCCTGGAGCTAACGATTACTTAGGACTTCGCACTAAATTAGACAAGGCGTAGATCACTTTTCAATTTTATAGCTAAGTCCAATTTCATTGGCAAGGCACAAATTTGGAAAAGATTTAAGGGATCACAATTGCTCTTAGAATGGAGAAAGTAGAGCGAAGCTTGTAAGGGCGAAGATGAATGAAACCAGTTAATGTCAGTCATATTTTGTACAGTAAACGATGCTAGATTAAGAAGAGGTAGATGTTTCTCTCCACCACAGAATATTTTTATGGAGAGGAGAAATTTCACCCGCATTTTTTAGTCTGAATCTTATATACTTGAGGAGCCCTTAGAGCTTACTGTTTCTTGAAGGAATCGCTTGATATAAGAGCAAGAAAAATAAGATATCATAGCTTTAATCTACTCAAAATTAAAAAAAAAAGTATTTTTACACTTTTATTTTATCACCATACAAACATCCTCGCAATAAGATGATAGTAAGATAACTAAGAATTTTTCTTTCTAGTTTTCTAAAATATAAAAACGAACAATAAACGAAAATATAAATATGAGCAATAAACGAAAAACACCTCCTCGTTTGTCCAGCTCTTTCGAAACTATATATCTTTTATCGATATTGGGAGACAGATCTGTTTAACCAATTTGTTTACTTGAGCCCTTAGTTTTATTTTGTTGTTTTTTTGTTTTGTGTTCCCTTTTATTTGTATTGTCTGCATATACAGGGTGTCCACTCCAATCGTGGACCAATAGATAATTTCTAAACCGTTAGAGATAAGCATAGAGTTTATTTAGGAAAAAATCTCCAAATTACGAAAGGAATTTTGGGTCTATTCAATGTTTTTCAAAAAATCAAATTTTGAAAGAGTTACGAAATTTAAATTTTTATACAGTCCCCCAGTCCTATCAATCATATTTAGTAAAACATTCTTGACACTGTAAAGTTTAAAACTAAAAAAAAATCACTCTTCTACCACAAAAATTGACCGAGTTATGACGTTTTGAAAAATCGAGATTTTGAAGGATTTCGCATACGGTCCCTTAAACGATCTCTCGATGACGTCATGAAATAATGCAAAATCTTGATTTTTCAAAACGTCATAACTCGGTCAATTTTTGTGGTAGAACAGTGATTTTTTTTTAGTTTTAAACGTTACAGTGTCAAGAATGTTTTACTAAATATGATTGATAGGACTGGGGGGCTGTATAAAAATTTAAATTTCGTAACTCTTTCAAAATTTGATTTTTTGAAAAACATTGAATAGACCCAAAATTCCTTTCATAATTTGGAGATTTTTTCCTAAATAAACTATATGCGTATCTCTAACGGTTTAGAAATTAGCTATTGGTCCACGATTGGAGTGGACACCCTGTATACTTGATCTCTTATAATATTTCTGTATAGTGTTTTATGATAATGTCCAAAACTTTGAAACTAATGTCCACTTTTGAGAGCTACGCGTGTACTACCGCGTAAAAAAAAATCATTGTACCACTTTAAGCTGTGATTTCTTACAAATTTATTGCTCTTACAGTAGGCAGTAGCAGAAAATCCAGATCAGTATTGATTCACTGAAACTTTTGGAAATCATACGCAAGTTGTACTAAATACTTAACTTATTCTACAGTTTTCCTTGCGAGCAAGTTTGTTTAAGGGTCTCAAAATTTCAATTTACTAACATTGGGGAAAATAAAGCTACTTGATAGTGAACATTTCAAACAATCACTATTCCTCATATGAGCATCTACACATGCAAAAATTCGGAAAGGACGGTGATAGTGTAGTTACAAAGAAAGAAATAATAAAGCAAAAATCAAAATAAATTGAAATCATTAATTTCTAATGAAGTGGAGTATTTTTCATCCTCACCGAATCAACACTGAAGATACATTTTGCCTTGCTGCGCTTATTTAATTGCCTCAAAACGCCCGTTAGTTCGCATAAAGAGTCTTAATACGGAAGGGAAATCTGAAGCTTACCAATTTACTGAAGAAAGACTAATTAGTGTTTTCTTAATATGCTAAACGCACGCGAGGCACGATGGACTTAGGCTTTTGAATTAAAATAATTTACACATCTATCTTTGCGAAAAATGAAGTCTAACATAGCGTCGTTCTCCATTAGAAGTATTTACATATCTCAAGAATATTCTTAGGAGATTTGCAATGCTGTGCGGAAGCGTTCAGAAATTTCAGTTTTCTTGGAAATTTATTTGAATGAATTTTCATGCTTAGTGGTATCGCATTCGACAAAATTTTGTCCAAGACAAAAAAATAAAAAAATACTAGGCTGTTTTTTAAATTTTCTTTGTAAACTCATGATTTAACCAAATTGCTTTCGTAATAGTATACAAAGATACAATTTTATGAATTAATGTTTCAGGTGATTTTAGCACGCTTTGTCCCACCGACCAATAACACATTTTTGTTATTATGTAGTGTATGGTTGAAAATAGCGAAACTCGTTTTTAACAGTGCTTAAATCCGTCATTTTAAATGAATCCTAAAACAGACGGATGAGGCAATTCCATGGTACTAGTCAAAGAAATATTATTCTGCGAGAGAAAAAAAAATTGTATTTTTATATTAAAAAATAAATAAATGAAAAAATTAGAAATAGTTTCATTATTAGTGACGCGATGCTTTAATTTTCTCTTTGATAGGTGAATGAAATTCCTCACCAAAAAATTAAACCTTTATACAGACAGGTGATGCAATTCGATGAGAAAAGAAAGTATTTTCGTACATAAGGAAGACTGCCTAGAGTAATTCGCTAGAATATTTATAACGATTCACAATTTACTTCATTCCATTGTTTTCCCTGGAAACGACAAAAAAAAAAAAAAAATACTAATCGTCACCCGTTGGGGGAGTTTCCAAGTGCAACGATGTTTCCTTAGGCAACATTCTCCCTCAGTTCCATTTTCGAATATTTTGATTTAAGAGTTGAATTCATAATATAGTTCCACCTCGGAATAAATAATTTTTACATTTCAGCTGATCCGCCATTTCGTTTTTCTCCCTCTTTCAGGTGATCTTCTTCATATGTAAATTGCGTAAGAGTTTCTTCACATGATAATTTGATGGCTGGGAAAAAACCTGGAAACTCCAATGTATATAAATCTAGGAGATTTTTTTTTTTTTCGCCTCCAAAAACTCTGCCGTTCTTTCTTTAAAACAAAAAGGCGGGGCTTTAAATTGGGAAAAAACTTCTTTATTATGATAACTAGGTGTGGAGCTAAACCACGATGGAAAGCAAGAAAATATGTTCTTGGAGGAAAAGAAATCGTGGACAAGTTTCGTTTTTTTTCTCCCAACAGATGCAGTTCATCTTAATATGTATATCTATATATGCATTTAGATGATTATATATTGCCCAGCGGGGAAGGTGCTTCAAAAATTTAAATTTCTGGAATCCATCTTTGTCAAGATCGAGAGGTTTTTTCCTCGTTTTCGGGATTAAAGTTTGCGATTTATTCTAGTATATTGCTCGCATGAATTTTTGAAGATTTTGGAAACAAAATTTCATGAAGTAATTTGAAATCTAATGTTTCGTATGAAATATTAAATTATGGTATATGAAAATGTTTTAGTATGAAATATTAAATATCCTCGGAGGACTGATAGGAAAGGAATATAGCTTTGTTTATGATGAAAAAGGATTTAAAAACGTTTCGTATACACGAGGTGGTGTTACTAACTATTAATATATAATCTAGAAACTATTACACACAAAAGTACTTTTTCAGGAATAAATGTATTGGTATATAAAATTTACTAATAATTTAGTGACACATTTAAGTTTTAGTTTTGGTCAATTTTGTTATGCATCACAGTGAAAAATAGAGAGCAATTCATCCGCGAAATTTAAAACAAAAATTCATGATTTTAATGTACGTAGAATGGCGCTGCTAAAATTTTGTGCCTGCGGTCAGATATAATTTATTGAAATTACTGCGCTACAGCAGAGCTTGAGTCTCCGAAATTATATTGCTGTTACTCCCGGTTTGAATATATAGCTTTATGTTCATTTAAAAATTAAATATTCTCTTTCTTGATATCTAATTTGCTAAAAACATTGATATCTAGTTTTAAAATACGTTCTAACTGTATTTAAAATTATTTTCTGTCATATGCAGTAAAACCGTTTATAGCAAGTTTCGGAAACGTAAAGTTTATAAACGACAGCTTTAGAACCTTCCATACGTAGATGTCTGCATATCATATTGGAGAATGCTTCTCCAAACTCATTAACTTCGGGAACACTTTGCAAGCAAAATCCATCTACTGCCAAAACAAACCCCAATAGCGTTCGTTTCCCTACTTTTTCCCATCCTTTGGCCAAGAACAAAGCCCAGGCCAATTCTCGTTAACAGGAGAGCCTCCCACGTCTGGGGGGATAAAGGATTAGATTAGGTGTCCTGGGAGCAATTTGCTGCTGATAATTTAGTCGAGGCCTTGGTGGGGGTTAAATAGAAGGGGTGAGCTGCCGATGACGAGTAGGTAGTGATTTGTTCTTTGGCGTCGATTGGAATTGAGGTTTCCTAACCGCTGATTGGTTGGTCGATAGCGGAGACTCCAGAAAAGAGGTCTTTGAATCACCGAAATCCGAAGCAACACTAAGATTCTTAATGGTTTATTGGTAGAATTTGAAGAGGGTTAACAAGGTGGTTTGTAACTTTCCCCCAGAAGTGTCATTAATTTCTCTGCCCCCACGAAGAAATGTTTCAAGCTTCTGGTGAAAATGAGAACTGGAATTTATGATGGAAATGGGAAAATTTTTCATTACAAATTGCTCTTTGAAGGCGGCAGAATTTATTGCACAGACACACAAACGGGGAGCCAGAGAGAGAACCTTCTACCAGTGGTTTTTCCCAACTTAGAAATCAAGTCTTTTTTGTATTTGCCAACAACGTTCCATGTCGTTTAAATGCAGCTTTATGTAGCATTTGTTTTATTTACGTTTTTTACTGAAAGTTTATTAATTTGCTTAAAGCTTCTGCTAACAGATTTCACAGTTGTTTTGTCTCCTTTTTAAGATCGTTTAGAAAGTTTTTATTTAAAATCTTAGTAACGAGAGATAAAAAAGTATTAATGGAATAATTATTACTTTAGAACAAACGCAAATCTATATTTCGCATAAGAATAAATATAGAAAATAATGAGACAATTCTCACCGCGTTAACTAACATCACATCCACATTTAGGATCGACTTTTCTTACACTAAATACGTACTTACGAAGCATTTAATGACACATTCTATTTTAGAGAATTTTTCATCCCTTTTCACTAATTGATGAATTTTCACCGCTCAGCCTATAGTTTATGAGCTAAAATCATTTACTACAACTGCTCTGTTAGGGGGGAAATTTTCAAGTTTTGCACTGTCTTAACTAAAACTTTCTTTCCCTTCAGATATTTGCTTTTAATTAACTTGGTCAAAATTGTTAAGCGCCTTGAATAAAAAGAAAACATTAGCTTAATATGTTTTCGAGAAACTTAAATATAAAATATTACATTACAGTATTTGTGGTAATTGTTACAATTACGACATGAAACCAAAGATTAAAAAAACCAAAGATTAAAAAAATTATCTTTTTATTTAAATCTAACCATCTATCAAGACTAATTTAACTAATACGATAGTATGACGTTCCGCCAATACGATCATTGTTACATTTTTAAAAAATGTAAAAGTAAATAGGAAAGATTGTGGCTATAATTTATGTATTTGATATTTAATTAAAAAGCAGCGTTTTTAAATATTTTCGTTTTAAATGCAATTTTTTATAAACTAAATTAATTCCCCTTTATTATTTTAAAATCAAATAAAACAAAAAAAAAAAATGTTAGAGTACAAAGTCACACTTAACACATAAATATGTATTGAAAAAAAATACTGTATATAAATTCAAATAATTTGAGGCTGCAATAAGCATATTTTACTGATTATACATAACCAAGAGGAAGTAAAAGTAATAATAAATATAATTCTAATATTTTCTTAAAACTAATTTTAACTATTATAAGCATATAGTACGCGATTAAGTAGCATGATTTGTTCGCATTTAAGATAAATTACTCAAGAAAATTCTGTAGTTAGTTAGAGGTAGGGAAGCTTTGCATGAAAATAATGCACTAAATTTTGCCATAATGAGCTGTTTTTTTCCTCGCTTTTTTAAACAACACTCTTCATACTTAAGGATTATATTTAAATTAATGTTCTCGTAAACTAGGTCTTAAAATACTTTTTTATGGTAGTAAAAGCGGTTTTTTTCATGCTCGTTTTTGCCTTTACTTTTCCCTCACTTTTTTTTTAAATTCTCTTCAAATAAACAGAAGAATAAAGGAAAAAGAAATTTCATAAAAATTATTGAATAAGAATTATTGTAAATTTTTAGTAAAAAAATACTGATACAAAACAGATTTAGAATCAAAATATCATGTCGAAAAGCCTACATGTTTTAAAAAATTGCTAAAAATAATTTTTTAAAGATAAAATGAAAGACATACTGCATTGTCAACTTAAACGTTCAAGATTGATTCGCAGTATGTCTACTTTTGACTGACTCACGTCTATTGGTATAAAACTGAAGAAAAACTGCTGAAGTATAAAATGAAGCAATAAATTATAAAAACAGTTTGAAATTAATCACTAAATGAGTTAAAAATTATCCTGATACTTTGAACCCTGTAAGAACTGAGACGTAAAATAAATTATTCAAAAAAAAAAAAAAAAAAGTCGTGCAACTTTGAACCAGAATTTTGTTCAATGCTTAAACCCTTTTTTATTTCATATAGCATCATCAATAATTCCATAATTAATTTATTGCGTAGAATATTTATGACCTGGGGCAAGATATTTCAACAACTTCACATCAACATTCAAGAGTAGCCCACAAATCAATAATTTCTGGATTGCTGAATTATTAATTAACTGTATACCAGTGCTGCCAACTTATTTTGTAACACCAAAAGTGGAAAATTATTATAATCTTGACAGCAAAGTGTAGCAATGGGCCTAAAATATATTCCATTATAAAATATTTAATCTTTACTTTAAAAATTAAACATTAAACAATATGTATTAGAAATATCTCACGATACCATACGAAGAGAATTAAAGATCTTCATTTATGTCTGTGAATGATGATCTTTCCGAATATTTCATGCCAGCCACCTGAGAGAAAACCTATATCAGCTTTATTTATTTATTAATTAAATTATTTATTTTTAAAATCTAAATAGAAACGATAATCTTTAGAAACGAAGATTGATAATAGAAACTGCGCGCAAGTAAAAAATAAAACATTGAAATTAACTCTTATAAGTAGCAAAGAAATGGGTTCGGCATTTGAAGTTTCTAAGGTCCTAAACTAACTACATCACAATTTGCATTTTTCTAATTAAAATATATATCCTCAATCTCTGAATGACGTAAATGTCATACATACAAGCAATCTGAAGGAAAAAAAAAATGACTTAACTGTTTCTTTATGCCCTTCCAGGGTAGAAATCCTCAAAGCTGTTTTTCCATCATGAGCTCTGGAATCAATCATCGATGGAGTATGCTCAAGTAGCCTTTTAACCAAGTTGCTATGTCCTTCCTGGGCAGCTAGAATCAATGGTATCCTTCCATCGTTATCTACTTCAATAATTTTAGCTCCTGCTTCTAACAACAATTCACAAGCTTCAGTGTGGCCTTCGAAAGCTGCATAATGAAGAGGAGTCCAGCCGCCATTGTCTCTATGCATTTCATCCAACCCACGATCTAGGAGTTGCCGGACAGTATCAGGATCACCTTGGGCAGCAGCAATGGACAGGACAGTGCGACCTTCAGCATCTATGGTGTCTACGGCAGCCCCCCAAAACAGCAGAAGACTGATTACTGAAGGGTGCCCCATAGAAGCCGCAGCCACGAGAGGTGTCCTGCCATTGTTGTCAGTGTGGTCTACATCAGCTTCATTCTCCAAAAGAAGTTCGCAAACCTGTGGAAGAAGATGTAGTAAGTTATCACCTACACCGTAAAAAATGATGTAGTTTTTACAGTATAATACAGCTAATTTAATAGTAATAAACTGTAAAAATTGCTGATTTTAATGTAATAAACTGTAAAACTGCTAATTTAAATTTATTACCGTGCATTTTACAGTTTTAAACTGTCAATATTATACTGTTGTTTTTATCAGGGCTGCGGAGTAGGAGTCGAAGAGTCGGAGTCGGACTGATTTTGAACCAAAGGAGTTGGAGTCGGAGAAGCTGAAAAACATGTGACTCCGACTCCGACCATCTTCGATTTGGATGAAATTTTTTGGAGGTGAAAACATGTCTTTGAAACTAACAGATACAAATTTTCGGCGTCCAACATCCAAATCCTAAGCATTAAGGATCATTAAAAAGAGCTTCAAAAAGGCGGGTCTGCTTTGTGAAACGAATTGCTATGTTTGGGCTTATGCAAGTGAATAAAAAATATTTGCAGCAAAAATGCAATGTGTTAAAATAAAGTCTGGACATTTAACAAGAAAAGGATTAGTTTTGTACGAAGTCAAATGACAATAGCGACACTTGTCTTTTGCTCTGGAGAAATTTGACTTTTTAGGAGGTCACAGTGACCTCCGAGAATTGAGGTAAATGTGGTGAAATTACTTGCGAAAATTCTTAAGAAAATTGAACTTTTTTCAGATGTCACAATGACCTCCCATGACCTCCAACTGGGATACCCCAGCTTGCTACCCCCCCCCCTAAAGTGAGTCCTGGCTACGATCATGAATAAAAATGAAACTTTTAAAAATGGACTTTTCTTCAGGCAGGAATAGTGCTGTCTCTGACTGATGTCTATAAAAAGACGAAACTGCTATCTCAGACTGATATAACAGGTCTGTTGGTATATTGCTTGCTGTAAAAGAAGAGTTTGTCCGGTTGAGAAATACGCTTGTCACAACAATGAAGAAGACGCAGTTATAATTAAATGCGGGAAGAAACTGTAGAGTAAAATCATTCATTACTCTCATAAAACGATTATCATCAAAGCGGAAAATTATTGATCGTGATGTTACCTCATCCATAATGGGAAGGGGTGAGCTGAAAAATGGAAAATCAATTGCATTGGAATGCTAGCTAAATGTAGAGGAAATGAACGGATGAGAACTTTTTCAAACTTCTATAGCATTCCTTAAAAGTTTTGAATAAATTAAGCTAAGTAAAAGTCAAAGTTGCAACTTCCCAGAGTGCATCCTCCTTTGAATTAATTGTATTCTGGAATAAGAAGTATACTATTTAAAATATATTTTATTTAAAGACTGTCTTAATTCATTCTGTTCCGTAAAAACATTTTATATCGCTAAAATTGCAATTAACATTGATTTATATGATGATTTAAACATCAAAAAGTACTTGTGCACATGTCTAACAACTAATTAAACAATAAGTATTAAAATTACCATCAACAAGCTGTAGTCAGTATAGAAATTTATTTTGCCAAATAGTCAAATTACATTTTCTCATCAAGGCCCTCATAAAGTTACTGTAAGCAAACTTAAGACGTCATAAAAATTTTTTAACAAAACTATCATGAAAATGTATATCATGAAATGCAGTAATGTTTATTTTTATTAAAAAAATAAAATAAACATTTTGTAATTATTTCTTTTTAAAATAGGTACTGCGGTTGGTTTTAACTTAGTTCTGTTTCATTGTAGCCCAATGTTCAGCGCCGTTGAAATAATTTTGAATTTTATCATTCATTAAACTTTTACAAAATTATCAAGGAATAGAATAAAAAATAAACAATAGAAAACAATTCGTAAAACAATATCTTTCCTTTTTTAAAATTTGAGCCCTTATGTCACATGCATGGATTGCGGCAAAATATTTTTAAATTCATAATATTTTAAAAATTCATAGTTTACTATAATGTAAATTTGAGTATAAATATTTAAGATCTTCTTTAAAACTAGGACGGCGACAATTTTCTCTACATCCACTATTTCACCATGAAAACTAGCATTTATGTAGGAATTCAAAAAAAAAAAAAAAAAACCTTCACGTTAAGTCAAAAAAGTTAATCTTTATTTATTAAATATACATATGCTTCTTAAACGTCTGTCCATTTTAATTAATAAAGTTCCAGTCAAAATGAAAACAAATTAAAACGCAATGTTTACGCTACAAAAACCACTCAAGAGAAAAGACTGTGCTCACACTCGCATTAATAAATTGAATACACGAAGAGTAAATAAAAAACACTAATTAATTCATCTAAAATTCTTCGTCGAAAAAAAAAACACTCATCGTAGCTTGTGAAAGAACAGAAAAAAAACAGAGATATCTAAAGACAAGTTTAATAAATGATTATCTTACGCTGAAAGAAAAACCATAAACGTCGTTTGTGTATCATAAAATAAATACATTAAGGAGCAATGTTAACATTTCCTTACTTTTTGCAGTTTACGATGAGAAAGTAGAAGATAATTATTTTACGTCGATTTTATCTAAGCGACGTTAAAGATTTAAAAAAAAAAACTTCTCTTTTACAAGTATTGTATGTTTATGTTTTTTCTATACATAAATAAGAAATGCTTAAAAGAAAAAAAAATATTTGCGACTTTAGGTGCTAGCCTAAAGGTTTTCACAAACAACAAATAAAAGAGAACAAAAAGCTACTGATAAAAAATAGCAAAAAATAAATGGTGAAAGAGAAAAGAAAGAAATACAATTTTAATCGAATTTCCTTTCAAAAGCTCACGTAGAAAGATTTTTAAAGTAAATTAGGGGTATGTGCAACAAAGCTACTTGATTCTTCAAACATTATTTTCAAGGTAACTTGATTACATGAGCGTTTTACCATTGGAACAGTTGATAAATAAAAGAAGAAGTCATCGGCATTAGCGCCATCCCTTCGTTTATTTATGAACTTTGACGTTTGTATAAACTGGAAGGACGACTACTACGAATTAATGCGTTACAAGTAATTTCCTGGCAAGAAACTGGTTTAAAATTATTATTTCAGACTACTAGTAGTATTAAACTATCAATTGTTTAATAAAATCGAATGTATCACTATTTTCAAAGAAACTGTTCATTAATTATACACTGCTATTAAATTATTGAAAACTGAATAGATTAGTATCATGTAATTTTATGCTTGAAAATCCACGTAAGTTCTGTCTTTTAAAGGGTAAAGTTGATAGGATAGGCTTTAATTTTCGCATACATATGAGCCCAGAACTGAGAGTCACATGAAAAAGCAACATATTTAGGCTGATCTTTTTTCGTTTGAAAGCTATTCGTAACAAATCGTCTTTTTTTCAACTGTCATATTGAGTGTTTGTGTGATTATATCATACTAAGCAAGAGATTACCGTGTTCTTTGGAAAGAAGGCATAATTTTATCCAATAGAAGTTGCTTGTGTTGGAAGCTATTTTTCCAACGTTTTTGAGTAAATGTAAAGGAGTTGTTTAGGTTAAGCTGATATCGTATAATAATTTACGTAGAAAGTTTGTTTATGTTTGAAGTTTGAACAAATGTGAAATACCCTGAGAAAAATCGAAGAAATACCTTTTTAACTATTTGAAAAGGGGTATTTAACAGAAAATAGCTGCACTTACGTTCGTAATAACTGTAAATTAGACTTGCGTTTATCATATAACTCGGAGAAAAACTTCAAGCATTTTGTGAGAGTCTTTTTTTTAAACTACTGTCAAAACTTCATTTCTTTGCTTCTTTCCTGAGCATAACGACTTATTAATTTCACCCACTGGTATAAATCGATACACTTCGAAAACATTTTAAAGTTTTTTTTAGGAAAACAACTATGCCAACAAAGGTGTTGAAATAACTCTTTGACAGGAAAATAGTAATAGTATTGCATAAAATTTTACTTTAGTACGTGATATTAATGACAAAATGAGAAAAATTAAAATGTAATTAAATGAGCATAAACTGCACCCGTCTGAACTATGTTTCAGCTTATACTTTTAAGTAAAAGTAAATATTTTTAGTTCAATATTATAAAACATCCATAATAAAAGAAACATCGACTCTCAAACATCTATGGTAAAAACATCGATGTTGCAGTACTAGTTAGTAGAGATGCCAGTTTGCCAAATTCAGAGCAAAAACACCGGGAATGTGTTGCAAACGTACAAACGCATTAATAACATGTGCAAAATGTACATCCATTTTTTTTATCCCCTGCTTGACTCATTCGAAAGAACAGCTTTAAATGGCAGCCTGCCAATTACGGTCACTACAGTAGGTAAAAACGTTATTTTTATTCCTATAAAAAAATTTGAAAAATAAATATACAAGTAAATACACATTTTTTGACTAAACAAAACCCATAGCAATATGTTTCCCCTTTTGGTCTAATGCATTAAAAGCTATTTTGAGCGATGATTTCAGATAACACTGCAAATTTGCATCAAAGACGCATATCGAATCTTAAGCCAACCGCGAAATTGTTATACACCAGATTTATTTCCTTCTAGCACATTAATAATCACACATAATCACGCAAATTCATTAATCCTATTAATCACGATGCTGAAGTGTTATAAATTAGTCATCTGTCACTTTCAACAAAGCATTCGAATAGCCTTCGCAGCACTTAAGCCCTACCACAAGCGAAATATCTCTACATAAACAATGCTTCGAGTAAGCAATGTGCTTAATGATCAATGATTGGGAAACGCTTCGTAAACCATCAATTTCGGAGTAATCACCATTTGCAGTAAATTAGAAAAGCTAAGTAGTGACTTTGAGATAGTACAACGCACCAGAAGAAGGTAATATCCATTAGAAATAAATGGTCGAATTGTGAGACAAAAGGAGACGAATATATACATTTTGAGGTCGAAATTTCAACGTGTACTGCTGGGTTTTTATTGAATCTCGAAATATCAGAGGATGAAAAAAAGGAATTTCGTACAAGAAAATGTATAACTATTGTAAAATGTGCTCTGAGAGTCCCCATTTTGGACTGAGCAAGATAACAAATGATAAAAAAAAAGGAATCATAAATATTCAAATTATCTCTGTAGAATAATTATCCGTACTTGATTAAAAAATATATGCAGTATGCCCACTAAAGTCACTTGTCACTTCTCTTAATTTCGGAAGGGCTGTTGCTATCTATATAAAAGTGGTGTCTAGGTATAATGAATCGGATATGCGTTTCTGAATAGGACGGCTTACAGTGACACTTGGTAGAAGACTGCGGAGTTATTTTTCGTATCTCAAAAACGCAACAAGATGGGAGGGGGGGGGGGAGCGAATTAACTAGTTGTAGGGATTTATCGCTTTGGTGTAGAAAAATACTTTATTGACATGGATCCAAAACAGACAACGATGAAAACGTGTATTCGGGATTTCCTACACTGTGACGTCACGAAATGGGAGCAGAAGAAGTAAATGTTATCTTTCGGGCGAAACACGACACCGCAATGTAGCACTATCGTTAAATAAAGGTATGTTGTATAAATACTTGTTTTCTTCTTTCTTCCATCGTTTGTGACTTTCGCAAAGTGGGAAATCACGAAAACACAACCCAAGTAGCATCAACTCATCGGATTTTGCTCGGCCGATCAACAAACTCCTCGTAAACTGATCCTGTAACGCACGATGACATCGTTCCGATCAGTATCCGAGCACGGTTTTCGATGAGCTACTTTTCATCGGAAAGCGATATCCTTCCGATCAACTTTCCCGATGAAAATAAGATGAGCTATATTCCATCGGAAAACGATATCCTTCCGATCAAGTTTCCCGATGAAATTCCTAGGCACGGGACTGTTCTGCTCGTAAATTGCTCCAAATCTCATCGTATTCTCATCGGATTTTGCTGCTCGGATTCTGCTCGGCCGATGAGACATATTGGATCATCGGCCGATGAGAATTTCATCGGGTTTCGATGAATGGCCGATCATCGGCCGATGAGATGATGCTGCTAGGGAAATGCACGTTTTAACGTTATATTTTTGACATCCATGTCAATGAGATGTCTATCGCTCTAAACAAATTGATAACACTCTAAAATTTTGTAATTCACTTTTCCCCTATCTCGTTGCTTTTTCGTGATACGAAAACTAACTCCACAGTTTTCCACCAGGTGGCGCTGTGAGCGGTCTCAGTAGGTAGAGCATATCTGAATTACTTTTCCTAGACATGTTTTTAAGATAACAGCCGCTGCTCCGAAATTAAGAGGGTGACAAGTGTCTTTAGAAGGCAAATATTTAGAGTTTTATGAATCAGGGTTACGGATACGGCATTGCTTGCTGTTTTCAAACATTGTTCAAAAAAAAAAAAATCTTTTAGAAATGGTACCATGCTTAAAAACGAAATTATTTAATAAACTTATGACACAGGTAAAAATATATTAAAAATATTACCTCGCTGTGCCCTTCAAATGCAGCTACCAACAAAGGCGTCATGCCGTCTTTGTCCCTATGGTCTACTTCTGTCCCTCTTTCTAGAAGAAGGCTGACAACTCTAGCATGTCCCTCAGAAGCTGGAACACAAAGAGCTGCCACTGATAAAGCTGTTCGGCCATCGCTGTCTTCGTGGTTAATTTCAGCACCGTGATCAAGCAACTGTTGAACAATTTCGGTGTGGCCCATGTAGGCAGCTGCAATCAGGGCTGTTCGTCCTTCGTTGTCAACTTTGTTCACACACGCTCCATAAGCAAGTAACCGGGAAACGATTTCTTCGTGGCCACCCCATGCCGCAGCTCGAAGAGCTGTGCGATGTTCAGAGTCCGCTAGGTCAACTTGGGCTCCGTTTTCTAATAAAACGTTCACAACCTATAGGACATAATACTACATTAGTAACTTTTCATCACACCACTGAGAGAACATTTATGAGATGTAAAACATGATTTGTGCAAAATTCGTAAAGGCAAATAAAACCTAACATAAATGTATTCTAACAGCAGCACAAACACACAATGAAAAAAAGGTAATATATTCATTTATTACCCTCCGTACAGTTATTGGCCACTTCAATTCTGATGCTAAAAAAATAGTAAGCCTTTCTTCTAGACTAGGCCCGATAAAAACCAGACATACGAAATTTCAATCGCAACAGCATCTTGTTCTCGGGTAATGCGAAATACATACATTATATACTTACAGACGCTAGGAGAAGACTCGTGATAATTAACTCGGGGAGCGGCAAAAAATGTATATGTTGGCTAACCATGAACTAGGGGGAATATGCCCAAAAAACTAGAATACCAATCTAGTTATTTTGTTCAAGTTTATTTTATATTTGTAAATATGGCCAATAAATGTAATGAGGTAGCCAATTGCTGTGCATTTGAAATTTGAATGTTTGTATTCACTTTATTTAGAATACATATACAAAGTATTTTAAAACAATATGAATGCTTAAATACATTTATATACATGGTCATAAAATATAATGTTCATTAGTTTAAAATTCTTTCCTTTT